>MU158813.1:400463-446692 GCA_015888305.1 Antheraea pernyi | reverse complement strand
CCCGGCAGGTTCGGGAAGGCCTCTCGAGACATGAGAGGCGGAGGTCGAGGATGGGCGGGGGCAGCGGCCGCCTTAGACGGCGACGCCTGCCTGGAGTAGCGAGGGCGCTTTGTGCGCGGGGCGCGGGGACATCCGCGATAATTCGCGGTATGACCCACGCCGCGGCACAGAACACAGCTCGGGGGATCGGGGGAGTCTTTAGTGCGAGAACACTCCTTGGTGGAGTGGTCGCCGAGGCACTTAACGAACCTGGGTTTCAGGAGATAGTTTCGTGCGGAGTGTCCGTACACCTGACAGTTGTGACACTGCGAGGGCACAGACTTTTTGCGCGGCGGCTCGACGATAACGCCGGAGAGGCCGCAGAGGGATGTGAGATTGAAGATCGCTTTCCCTTGAGGGGTGCGATCGAGGACAACGAGAACCATATCATATGGAGCCCTGGTGCGCGGAGAGCGCATACGATGAACCTCGCGAACAGGAATCTTCTGTTCTTTGAGGTCGTCGGAAATGTCGTAAGTCGGGAGTTCTGAAGGAACCCTACGGATCACAACCCGTAGTTTACGCTCCTCTTCGAGACAGTGCGTGAAATAACCCCACTGGTTGTCCCGAAGGAAACGAGTGAGGTCACGATGGGCGGTGGACGTGGCTACCTTCACCTGAATACCTACAGCGGTATTCACAGCGGAGGTGTAAGGGATGCCTGCCGTTTCCAGCAGGCTAGAAATTTTAACCCAAGACGCTTTGTCTTGGATCTTAACGGGGGGCGGGTTACTAATGGTGGATTTAGAGTCATAAGCGCACTAATGGACAAACAGAGTTGTTACATTCTTTAATGTCGTTGATTTCAATTAACATATAGTCTTGCGCCATTAACTATATAGCGTGAAGTATAGAATAATAACTTGAATAACAGTCAACTAAATTAGCTCAGCAGTCAACGTTCACTTGTAAATATTACCAAGCAATTTATTAATATCAGAATTTTTATAGCAATAAATATATTACGTAGACGTATTTTCTTTAGCTAACATCAAACGAGCGCTTACGCTTTTTATAGAATAAAATCTAATGAAAGTCTGAGAAGGTTCACGTAAAAGCAATATTTTAGTTATTTAATAAAACTCAGTCATAACCGTATGTACGTGACGTCGCAGAATATATAAATTAAAATCTATAAATACATAGTTTACGCATTATTTATATACGATTAGGTACATTTATGGGCTCTGTTTACGATGGACGTGAACCGATGTTTTGAATACTACCAGACATAGTGTTTACCCCCACCGTTTTTGTCATACAAAAAGGTTGTAGGTTCGATTTTTTAAGGCCCCGTTTTCACCCCGTACTTTATTTACAATTGTTGTTATGTCCATTTCTTTAACCATTTTATCTGCAAATTTCCTCAATTCCATTTTACTACTCTTTTTTTTCATGCAATTTGTGTCACATACTCCAAGAAATCCAGGAGCAGTTACCTGATATTTTCATTCGCCATAATTTCCCTAAATTCCCCTTCCGAGAGTTTTTTTAAAACTTTATTCTAATGGGCAAACGAACAGGCAGGTCACCTGATGATAAGTAAATCGTTCGTTTTCTAGTTAAACCTGATACCTGCAAAATTGCGATTTTACAGAAATCGAGAAAAACTGTTTTCTGTTTTTGAACTTTAATGTAGGTACGAGATAAAGAACATTTCTAAGAAACTTTGTTATCATTCTAAACATTTCAACTACATAATTATAATCGAAGTACTCGAGAATGTTTTCTGTTAATAATTTCAGTTTCGACAAAAATGTCATTACTAGGTTTACTCAGAAGTGAAGTGGAGTGGATATGAAGTTTAATTAAAAAACTAGTCAGTGCTCGCCAGTTCGCTCTTATCGGAATAGTTTAGATTGAATTACGTATTTTATCTAGATTCAGAGGTGTATTTCGTTTCTTTAATTTTTTGAAGTGAAAACTTCTTAAGGCGCGTTGAACGTTATTTTTGGCACGAGATAAATTTATAATTTCAAGTCATGACATGTGACGTAAGCATGACCGGCCATATTACGCTTGCGCGACTTGCGTCAGACTGACAACACGTGGTATAGGTACTTGTAATATTGATATTTTGCAGCTCAACATACGTTTGATTGATTAATAAACTTTATAAGATATGAAAACCATACAAATGTCAATAATTTCAATAATCAAATTCTGAAATTTAAATATCCGTTATTCACACGATAATTAATATGAACATTTATAAGAGAGCACATTTATTTAATTATTTTGAGTTTTCACTTCTGTCGGTAGTCCTTGTAAAGTCGTCGACTTTATTTATTTTATCCATACTGGTTGCCCCTTAAGGAAAAGGATAATGGTATGTAGCTTGAGGAACACTTTTAAAACTCCTTTATATCTTAGTAAAATTCAAACTCGTACAGACAATGGACACTTTAATTTTATGTATATATCACACGGAGTTAATCGACGTTAAGACGCCAGCACTAATCTCAAACAACTAATTTGAAATATTCATAATCCTTTACAATATCTAAAGAATAATAAACGTCTATAATTGAATATTAACAATAAATAAAATGTAATACAACGTTCCTTCGTTACGGAAAAATTCCCTTTCTGTCCCTTTTATGTAAATAAACCTTTACAAATATGAAATTAGTAGCTGACGGAATCTTTTCTGGTACGTAACTCAAAGTAATAAGGTTGTTTGTTGCGTAAATGGTTTAAAAATAATAAAACGCTGAAAAACATAAAATCATCCCTTTACAAAATTAAATATAACAATAACAAATTTCTGTTTATATTCTATTGTACGTAAATAAGGTTGAATGTGTGCCGTCCTTTGGTGAATCGTCTGAAAGTATAATTTGTATTCTTAACTGTTAAAGGTAAAAAGGAATGGTTGGTTACTCAATGTTACAAATAATAAACAAAGCGAATCGGGAGATAATAAATAATTGATTGAAAAATGTGGACAAAGCCAATTTCTTTTAATATAATATAGTAAGAGATAACTTGAATTTTGTAATGTTAAAATCAATGCTCGTAAAGGACATTGAAATATTACTCAATGTCACCGAAAATATAGTTAAATTATTCAGATTTTTGGAGTGAAAACTTCTTTACGCGTGTTGAACGGTATTTTTGACACAAGATAAATCTATTCTATACATATAATAAAAATGAAGTGTCTGTATGTAATATCAAAATTCAAAAAAATTACTGATAGGGTACGAAAGTATACATGCTACTGATAACAAAAAGGCAATTTAAAAAATTTAATTTAATTCTGTCAATTTAAATCTGTCTGTTTGTTGCGGGTAATCTACGAAACGGCTAGACCGATTTTGACAAAAATTTCACTGACACATAGTTGAAATTAGAGCGGGTTTCTTAGGCTACTCTAAATTAGACTAGGTTTTAACCGCCGCTTCGTCTGCAATGCTATCTCCAAAACGATTGGACCAATTTTCACCAACTTTTACCAACAGATAGCGGACATCATTTCAAGTAATTTAATCTATGTTAATTTAGACTAGCTATTAACCGTGGCTTCGCCCGCAGTACTATCTTCAAAACAGTTCAACCGATCTTCACGAAACTTTCACTGACAGATAGCTGACCTTATAAAAAGTAATTCAAACAATTTTAGTTTATACTAGCTGTTAACCGTGACTTCGCCAGTAATGATATCTCTAAAACGGTTCAATCGATCATCACATAACTTTCACTGGCAGATAGCTAATTTTACAAAAAGTAATTAAGGCAATTTTAGTTTATACCAGTTGTTGATCGTGGCTTCGCCCACAGTGCTTTCTCCAAAACGGTAAAACCAATTTCCATGGGACTTTCACTGGCAGATAGCGGACCTAATAAAAAGTAATTGAGGTTATTCTATTTTAGACTAGCTGTTTAACCCGCGACTTTGTCTGCATGAAATTTAGGAAGATTTCAACTCATGAAATAATTATCGGCTTATTGTTTACAATTCGACATTATAATTATTAATAACATTAATGATATAAATGTCTTCATAAAAAGATTTTAGATTATAAACGTATTACAGACAAGCGTTTATTTTTTGTAATTTTCACAAAATCTTATTTATAATAAAGGCAATGTATATTAAATATAATGTAAATGTAAATCTTAATAATAATATTTAAGTTATTGTTTCATTAGTTACTTATACAGTGTAAGTGAGCACAGAGGTAGTATATTGTGGATTAAGGTTTCAAATATGTTGATGATGACAAACCTCATTTCGCACGATCTTTGTATTTATTATATATGTAATGTACACGTTACATGTTACTTTTAGTGGCGTGCGCGTCGTACTTACAATTGTCTTTAAAGAGCGTTTCTGTAATTGTACATAGTCCCACAGTTCTATAATTCTTTAATACGATTTTAAAAAACGGGTACAGCTAGTTTATAAGTACGCCTCATGATGTAAGTACTCGTATGATCGGCTGTATTGCGCTAACACGGCTTGCTTCAGACTAGCGACACGTAGTATAGGGGCCTATGTACATTTAATATTGATATCATATGTTTGATTAATTAAAAGATTTTATAAAAATGTATATAATTATTAAATGCCAATAGATATGAAAACCACAGTAATGTTAATAATTTCAATAAACAAATTCTGACATTTAAATATCGTCATTGACACTATAATCAATATGAAAATTCAAAAGTGAACACATTTATTTCATTGTTTTGAGTTTTCACTTCTGTCGGCAGTTCTTATGACTGCCTCGACTATTTCTTCTTCTGTCATTGTTTCTGTTTTATCATGTTCATTGAATTAATATTATTATTTTTTAAATATAGGCTTAATTCCAACAATACCCAATTATATATTATCTGCAAGCTGTAAAGGAAACAAGCCTCCGCGATGTTTATCGTATACGCGGGTTCTATCTGCCAAGTAAATAATGAGATCCGGCCTTTATAAATTAAGCTCCAACGTTTGAACACGACGTTAAACCTTTCACGGTATAAATGTTCTGAATTAATAAATGGCTACGTTTAACAATTTATATTAATAACTGCTTTGTGAGAGCGCGTATACAAACGCAGTGTTTATCATTAACAGTAGGTACATGAGCGAGTGTTGTAATAGCGCGTAGACAAACGCAGTGTATTACAGTACAGGAGAGAGTATGTAATAGCACGCAGATAAGCGCAGTGTGTGACAGTACAGGAGTGAGTGCTGTGAGGATACGCACAGGCAAACAGAATTTGAAGAATAACAACTTATGGGCTAACATAAGCCACTATATAGTGGCTGATTTTCAATTAGACGTGAATGACTTAATATTGCTTCGTCGCATAGGTTAAGTTTATTAGCAACTAGTGGGCGCCCAGTGGTCAACATTCGACCCTAGTTCATTGATTTTTTAAAGGGTTAAATATTATAATAATAGTTGTATGTTATAATATCATTGTTGAATGTAGAATGAAAAAGGGTAATTGGAACGTAAGAGTAAAATAATACATACAGTCGAGCATAGCAACCTCCTTCACAACCTTTTTGTCAATAATTGACAGATGTCAAAATGTCTTTTTTACTTACATGTGTGTATATGTTGTATAAAATTGAAGCAGTAGTGTGAGTAATGCATATTTTAATTAATTTAATGTCCTTCTAATGCATTTTATATAAAATAAATAGCTTTCTGCACTTCTTCTCCATATAAACTTTAACTATGCCAAGTTTCACGTTCATCCGTTCGCGCATTTCTCTCAAAAAGGCATACAAAGTTTGGGCTTCACTTATTAATATAATAATGATGATATTGGATTTAATAACTGTGTTAAATACAAATAAATTATTATATTAAAAATATTATTAATGAGCAGGCAGCTTGCGAGCCTTTTTTGGAGACTGTTGCTGTAATCTTAATTTCTGTTGTAAAATTGAAGTCATCGAGGGTTTTCGTAGTCTTACACATGCGGTTCTTTGTGTCACACGGAGGCAATATCTTACTCACTCGCTGTGTTTACACAGGCGATTTGTTATCGAAGGATTTCTAATCGTCCTTTCTAAACCGTAACAGCCGTAATTACATCTTAGTACAGCAATATAAGGCTCCGACGAAGACTGAAACTTTGTGCTATTTGTACTCCATCGTTTGAAGCGACGGGTTTTCATTATGTAAATTGTTTGTTGTTTGGTATTGTTTTGATCAAAGCCCGTCCACTTCGAGGTCAACGGCATATCCATATTCAATTAGTTCTCCCAGTTTATGACGATGAATTGAGGGTTCATGGATTAAACATTCCAATAGGATTTTATTACTCTTCATAAGTAAACACACTACTGGTTGAAGTTTCTCAGTACACTGTTACATATGTATCTTTCGATATCATTGTTATGAAATGTGAAAGAGGCATTTAAGGTTACCGACACGAAAACGGTGACTGTGGATGGGTGCCTTTTTTTTTAACGTAGCAAAGTGACTTTACTCTGCATGATGGAGAGCACAGTATAAGCTAAAAACAATAGCGACTACCGAGAGACACACTATCCCTCACCGGTTGCCGCTGTCATGCCGGCCTCCATAAATGTCTCTTCACGTTACGCTTGAAGGACCCCATATTATAGGAAGGAGGGAACACACTGGCCGGGAGATTGCCAGTGCCTGTTAAAAGATGAGATACTCTAATCAAGATCTTCTTTGTTTTTTGTTTAATGATTTTTATTGTATTCATATTATCGACTGGCCTTGACTATCGGTAGCACCTAGTCTATGTCGCTTGGACCTTATTTAAAATTTATCCTATATTAGTACTCTCGTAGCTGAAAGGGCGGTTCCTGTAGTTGGGCATTTTAAATTTTATATAGTTAGTTATTTTAATTATGTGTGATATTTCGTTTTGTTTAAACAATATTTTTCCCTTCTACTCACTTTCTTTATTTGTATTTATATTACACTAAGAAAAAATGTAGCAAAAGGATAATGATTTCTCCTGTTATTAAGTGATTACTGGAGTTTTTATAATGTATAAACAAGACTCTAAGGTTAGTTAGTAACATTTTGTGACTATAACTAAAGACTAAATAGTTCCTAATGGTTTCCAATGGTTCGTATGCTTGCACTGGATTTTCAGCCACTTCTGTTGTGTATTCTAATAAATGCATTTCTTTTCTTATACTCTTTCTAAGCTTATTGTTTAACTGTTTTCAACCGTTTTCTTACTTTATAGCAGGCGTGATTGTGTTTGACAGGCTGTCTCTCTCTTTAGCGCGGGAGGCCCATCCTGGGTCAGCTGTCGGGGTGACATGCGTGCTAGCTGGTTCGAGCCCGTGTCATTCCATTATGGCAGCAGAGGGTACACCGCGGGGTTTTAATCCGTGCGAATCGGACATAACCCACTCTCCTCACCAGGAGGGTGGCGTATCTGTTAGGGATTTCCTCACGTCAACGAAAAGGCGTGAATGTAGTCAAAATTTTGGCTTTATTACTTTTGGTAGCGAAACATTCATATTCTATTAATACAGTATTACACTACATTACTGTAACCTTCGAGCAATCGTGATTTTCATAATTTATTTACAATCTCATCTATAAACCCAACTTATTTAAAACAATGGGTGTGAAGATAAAGAACTCTCTACTGAGACTTAAAAGTATTTATTTGTTATGCATTTTGTGGGAGAGACGTAACCTGTATTTTGCTTCACAAAACTAAAATCATGTGCAATGAATTTCAAGCTCCATGCATATGTAATAAATAATAAAATACTTTGCGATAAAATTTTATATAGTTTTAAACGAATTCAATATCAATAGTTTTGTAATAGGGTGCGTAATGTATTGCATGCTGGTTTAAATGTCTCTAGGACAAAAATCGTGGGAGAATAGACTTCTATTGTTTTATATTCTCTATACCTAACCTCACGTTAATTTTAGTCCAATGAACCAATGATCTAACGAGTTTAGTTACAAGGACCGTATCGAAGTGTTACCTATAGTTCGTTTCTTTTGCTCGTAGATTTAGTTAAAAGGTTCACTTGCATATTACCGAGAGATCTTTAGTCATGTGTAGTTCTAAATTTATGTAATCTTGAAATCATGTGTGCGTAATATGAACGGTAGACAGACGTAATCTTGTGCTCTCTCAAATTAAATAATTAAAAGTGGTAAAAGGATACTCTTACTTGGAAAGTTTGATTGTAAGTAACCTCCTTTACCTGGTCTACGGATTGCAAATTAAAAAATACAGTGGAATTGTGTAAACGAGTGAATTCCTCATGAAAAGGTACATCTGCTAACTGTTTGTTTTTAAATCTTACACTGACACAGAAGATAAACACTCCAACATGCTAAAAACAAATAGATTTGTTAACCAATAATAATTGAGGCCGATGTATCACAACAACGTCAGCTGTAACATTACATCAAGCTTATTACTGTCAACTGTATGACAACTTTGACAGTTCGTTCAGAAATAGTCCGTATTTTTCAAAGCCGTACACTAGTCTTTTAATACTAATAAGAAAATAACATATTTATTTGGACATCCAATCTATAAAAAGCCATAATGAGTAAAACCAGGAGTGAAAAAACAATCAACACTGAATTGTGAGGGTTGCATGAACCACATCGAGGATAATAATTATTTTCGCTGTGTGCAATGTAAAAAAATATATCATACCTTATGTGTAAATCAAAATCTTCCAACAACGAAAAAAAATCTCACTGATTTAAAAAAGTCTTGGGTATGCCCACTATGTGTAAGTTCGCGACGAAAAGGTGGGAATAACTGCAATTCTCCAGTCCGAGCAGCAGAGTCTTCACACCAGGACGACGAAGATATTACAGTTGATATAGCACCCTTTAAGAATGATATCCAATGCTCTCCCGTTAAGACCGATATGCCTACAAAATCAGAAATCAAAAACATAATTAGGGAGGCCTTGGATGAGTTGTTACCATCAATTGTCGAGAAATTTAAAACAGAGTTATTTCTAATACTGAAAGAAGATATTAAGGTGATGAAAGACATTCTTTGTACAAAGGAGCATTCTGTAGAATTCCTTAATACACAATTCGAAACAACCAAAAAGGAAATTACTTCACATTTGAACACAATTGACGGACTAACTAAAAAAAATGTTCAATTACACTCCTCTATAGATCAAATAGCTTCAAAATTAAACACTATTGATCAACTTAACCGATCATGCAATATAGAAATTCAATGCTTACCTGAACACCGTGGAGAAAACTTATTAACAACTACCCTTCAGATAGCTAAAGTCATATCGTACGAACTAAAAGAAAGCGATATACATCATTGCACTAGAATTGCTAAAATAAATAATAGTGATAGCAGGCCAAGGTCTATAGTGGTGAAACTAGCGACGACCCGCTTGCGTGACGCCTTCCTAGCAAAAACAATAATATACAACAAAAATAATTCTAATAATAAAATTAATACCAATGACCTAAGACTAGCAGGCTCTAAACAACCAATATACATTATGGAGCATTTATCCCAATACAACAAGTCACTACACGCAGCTGCACGTCAGAAAGCTAAAGAACTTAAGTACAAGTTTGTTTGGATCAAACAGGGAAAATTTTTTATGTGAAAATCGGAGACATCTGATTACATATTTGTCAAGAATAGAAATGTCGTAGATAAACTAGTTTAGTTAACCTAGTGCTTAAGTACCCTCGGTTTTTATTGGCATTTTACATTTTTCATTCAAATTCATTTCAAATTTTTCATCATTCGTTTCTTTTAATATTTACTACCAAAACGTCCGTGGTTTAAGAACCAAAACAATATCATGATAAATAGTATCATCAAATTTTAATCGTCAGCTCTTTTCAAAGTCTATCGATTATATATACAAACATTAGTGTAAAATCGTGACTGTGTATATAATAAGTTGTTAAAATAAAATAAAAAACAAATAATATGTAACATCGGCCTATACGCTTTGAAAAGCCAAATACCAATACAGAAATCATAGATAGAAATACGGTTGGAAAGAGCATCTCAAAACCAATCGAATGGTACCAATAAAATACCACATGACCGGGTCAAGCAGTGCCGGCAACGTAAAAATATCACCCGTTACGAGACGTATTCACGTACAACAAACGGCTGTGTCCATGACACAGCCGCATTCCATTTTTTTCTATACGAAAGTACCCTGTATCTCGTACTGTACTCTTGAATACAAAATTTCATGACATCGGTTGGGTAGTTAAGGCATGAAAGCGTAACAAACAAACAGACATATTCGCATTTATAACGTTAGAATATATAATACTAGCTGTCCCGTGCTCACTTCGTTGGGCGGTAAACTGTTATAAAAATCTACATTTTGTGACTTAAATATAAAAGTTAGACATATGTAATCACTTTTTTGTAGTCATTATCAAGCTCTACAACTTTTCTCTAAACCTCAATCGTATATCTATCGTTAAGGCAGCGTTCGTAAGAAAAGTTTTCGTTCGACCGTTTTTTCTCCGACTTACCTTTGCAAATCCGACTACCACAAAGGAGTCTTTGCAGTTTTCAGGTTAATTTATAGCCAATGACACTCACAAATAAGTAGCTTGTTAAGTTAGTGCAAGTGGAACGTGCCTTGATGAAAACATGTTGGTGGTGGGTGAAGATATGCTTAGTTTGGGATTGTAAGGTTAGTACCATTAATGCTTCAAAAATTTTTGCAAAGACAGGGAGTATCGATATAGGTCTATAGTTGCTGATATCTCCTGCATCACCACCCTTAAATATTGGAGATAGACCTATATCGATACTCCCTGTCTTTGCAAAAATTTTTGAAGCATTAATGGTACTAACCTTACAATCCCAAACTAAGCATATCTTCACCCACCACCAACATGTTTTCATCAAGGCACGTTCCACTTGCACTAACTTAACAAGCTACTCTGACTACCTGATGTCGGCTATGGATAATCGGAGCCAAATTGATGTTATATTCACCGATTTCTCTAAGGCTTTCGACAAAGTTAATCACCAAATATTATTAAGGAAATTAGATGCAATAGGCCTTGGGGGCCCTCTCATTAACTGGTTCGACTCTTACCTAAGTAATAGAACCCAATTCGTGGTCGTTAAAGGCTTCAGTTCTGAAAGTTACAATACTTTGTCTGGAGTTCCTCAAGGATCCCATCTGGGGCCATGGCTATTTAATGTTTTCATTAACGACTTGGTCGATTCCTTGACGCATAGCCAACCCTTTTTATATGCGGACGACTTAAAATTAGTCAAGGTAGTCAGTACAAATGAAGACTGCATTAATCTGCAACGAGATATTGATTCACTGACAAAGTGGTGTACCAGTAACGGAATGGTGTTAAATGCTGAAAAATGTTACCATGTAAAATTCACCAGAAACCGTCAGGTTATACCATCCAGTTATACCGTATGCAATACAGCCCTCAAAGAAGTCAACTACATAAAGGACTTGGGTGTGTATTTTGATTCAAAGCTATCATTCATACCTCACGTCAACGAAATTATATCCAAAGCATCTAAAACGTTGGGGTTTATTATAAGAAACTGCAAAGGCTTCAAACATCTCAAAACTAAAATTACATTATTCAATACCTTTGTCAGAAATACTCTAGAATACTGTAGTGTAGTATGGTACCCACTGTATAAAAAACACCAAGAGCGACTTGAATCGTTACAAAAGAGATTTGTACGTCACCTAGCATATACATCGTATAGGAGTAAACGCAAATATTCTTATATCGACAACCTAAAATTCTTTGAAATTGACTCATTAACCACTCAAAGGCAACTGATAGATCTCATTTTCGGTATAACCGACTGTCCACAGTTCCTACAAAGGTTCTCCTTTAATACACCGCATACATTCCCAAGATACCCCATCAATTTACTAAAAATTCCAACTATAAGAACTAATATTGGTTTAAATGCACCTGTATCAAGACTGAGTACTCTGTACAATAAATTGGGAAAGGAACTGGACATCTTTGGAAATTCGTTGTGCATTTTCTAAGAAAAAGCATTATTGTTGCTGAGAGACATAAATTTTACTTCCTAACAATTTACAAACAATAACTTTACTATGTTTCCGTTTTTGATATTGTATTTCCTATTCTTGTTACTGAACATTTTCATTCCATTGTATTATAATATTTCTACTGTATTAGCTACCTAGAATTATTTGTTATTATTTAAGTTTGTATTGTGTTTGGTTTTGTAGTGTTTTGATTTAGTATATTTACCATGTAACGCATGCTGTGATAGCTTTTAAAGACCAATGTATCTATAAATTATTCACATATAGCGTCATTTCATGTGTGGTACATTGGCCACTAGCTGTCCTTTAATAAATAAATAAATAAATCTTAGAAAAGTCAATAAACTATACCACTCTATATAAACTTATATGAGTATTATTGACATTGGGATAAAAATTTATAAATAAAAGATGTACATTAGTCTTTCAATATTTAATATAACATTATGAAGTTTAACAAACAACTACTAGAGATGGAAAGGATAATAAAAATATATAAAAATTATATACGCAAAAATGAATAACAAAATTGGAAAAAAGATATAAGCCAAACTTCTAAGTACGTAGATTTTATTTTCGTGTCGCAGGAACAATTCTTATATTTTATTATTAGGCTTTCGATACTATTATTAGCTATTCGCTAGTTTTATGATATCAGCAGCTTTTTCTGCAAGCATGTATATAGCAGCCATGATATTTCCACTGGTGATGACTGGTATCGCTGATGCATCAACAACGCGCAAGTTGGTCGTATTCATAACCGTTAGATTAGAATTTAAGACAGTGCCCATTGCACAACTCGAGCTGTAATGCCACATAGTTGAAGACATCTCTACACCATAGCATTTCCAAAAGTTAATATCACTTTTATTTAACCCATCACAATTCGTTAGATTAAGGTTCACCATAGATGAGTTTAAACTTTTGAAATAACTACTACCGGTTATGGAATCAAAATCCATTAGGCTTTCCGCCAGAACTTCTATGTCAGTGTCGTTAGACAAAAGCCCCAATTTCACTATTGGAGAAACGCTTGGATCAGTGCTGTTTATTTTTACTTCACCTGATGAGTACGGCTGAAGTATATTGTTAACAATTACTAATATTTCATATTCTTTGTTGGCGTCATAAATTGTTTGACATATATCCTCATTGTACCCGAAGACCCACCGGAGTAACATCAATAGACCCGATGAGCTTTGAGGGAACAGTAAGTTAATCGATTGGTAATCTGGGTACTCACTGGAATTCAGCCCGACATAACCAGTCGTCATAGGCACTGGGAATTCGTGGTAGTTTGAAGCTGTTGTTTCCTCTGTTTTGCCTAAAGTGTACGCTGTTACTGCAGCACAATGATCCTTTAAGCCCTTTCCTACAGGTAAATTAGCCACCATATTGATTCCTAAATTATCTAATGTTTCTTGATCGCCAATTCCAGACATTTGAAGAAGTTGAGGTGTTTTAATTGCACCAGCTGATACAATAACCTCCTTTGTAACATTAATTGTTTTAGTAACGTTATCAGAATCCAAAATTTGTACTCCAGTCGCTTTATTATTACTATCAAACACAATTTTTGTGGCTATAGTATTATACTTCATTTTTAAATTTGTGCGATTTTGAACTTCAGACAAATGAGATATACTAGAGCTGTATCTTATGCCGTCGGCAATAGTAAGTTGAGGCTCAAGGTATCCACAAGATTCATTTGCATTATTTATATCTACTAAGATAGTGTGATTTAGTTCCTTGAAGGCACTAAGTATAGGTACGTTCTTAGGACTAGGTTGTGTTTTCAATTTCACTGGTCCAGAAGTGCCATGGGAAGACGGGTAAGTATTGAGGATAACTTCATCGAGCACGTTTTCGTATTTGATGAAGTAAGGGAGAAGGTTTTCGTAACTCCATGAATCATCACCAGTTTTATTAACCCATTTATCATAGTCTCTTTTATTACCTCTAACATAAATCATATGGTTATTGCCACTGGAACCTCCCAACATTTTACCTGCCGTCATTCCTGCAACTTTATTGACCATGTTCAGATTTGAGAATCCATCATAATATGAAGATTGTTTCCAATCATAGGTTGTGTTTGGTTCAAAAGGGAACAATCCCGCCAACTGAAATATAGAAAAGTCATACTAGACTGGATAATTTTACGTAAATCTAGTGCGACACTTAAGCCTAGAAGTAATAAGAGATTAATAATATAATAACTTTATCTATATTATTCTTTTATCCAATTTTCTATTTTATCTTTTCATATAGATATTCTGTTAATATAATAATTTGAGCGGCCCTGATATCACTGGACACAATAATACAAAGTTAAACAGGAAGAAAAGCATGTTACCAATTATACATCTATTTTGGGGTGTAAGGGGTGTCGAATAACATCTAACACTTGAGACACTCAAGCCAACCTCACCTGCTCGTGGTGCACCCTGCTGAATAACGAACGAGGCAATGGCGAAAGTGGGGTGGTAGGGCTTTACAGCCCGACTGGGTCGCAACCACCATGTATATGGCGAAAAAGCCCGTCATAGTGATTCGCTTCTGCGGGTCGCGTTTCGGGATCAGCCTGTGCATATCCAGCATTTCGCAGGCTAGCATGACAGCGGCGACTGGCGATGGATATTGTGTCACTCGGTGGTCGCCATTGTTTTTGGATTGTACTGTGCTTACCATCAGGCACATGGCACTCATTATGCTGTGCTACTATAAAAAAAAAAAAATCTATCTCCAAAATACATTTTCTGGGCAAGGATAAAAATTATTCAGTTATTCACTTTCCTTTACTCGATAATATTAATAGCTTGACTAATCTCAATGCGAAACATCGGTCTACATAATAAGTAAATATCAAAGTACATCTGATAATATTGCTTTCTATAGATGTAGTAAGTCTTTGAAAACAGTTTATCCTTAGTATGGACAAAATACAATCAAAAATAAGTATTATGATATGTTCTACTGATATGTTTATACGCAGTTCGTAATATTCACCAGCTAACAACTAACAGATATTGCCATTGCTAGATTGATCTACTTCGCTTATTTTTATAGTTTAAAATTCTTGTTGTAAGGAACAGTAGTTGAGATAAACGCCATATTTCTAATAGAAAAACGGTTAATTCGAACAATGTATAATATGGGGTCTCGGGAATCATTAAAGGTTAAGTTTTAGGAAATCGATATCGTAACTTTACCCACTCAATATATTCTTGATAATAAATGTTCATCTACAAATACTTAGAAAAGCTAAAATTAGTAAAATATCGACATAATTTAACTACTAGAAATAGTGACAAATAGTCGTTCTATGTTTCAGGCTCACTAAGACTAATTACAGTTGTTTATATAATTATGTTAGGTTCAATAACAAAATCCCAAGGGATATTACAGATAATAAGTTGGACCACTATGTCACGCGGGTTTTAATATCTTAAGACTATTATAGGATGGCTTAATATGTAAACGATGGTGATGTTTGGAAATTACAACCCTCTATGTGTTTATAGCTATATACCTATGTTTGTAAAAATATGTATGATGAGAAAGTAAATGAGATCGATTTTGTTACTGGTTTTTCTCGATAACTAGGTTGTTTGCCGAATAGGTCGTAGTTTTGACATTCATAATCGCTATTTCAAAGCCTAAAAGGGAATATACTAGTTCTGATTTTACTAAAAGTTTACTAACCATGCTCTCCGCAGGTGGAACATCACCAGCTTCGACCACTAAAACTGTACTATTGCCATCTTCACTTAGTCTGTTAGCAACCACACATCCTGCAGTTCCACCTCCAATCACTATGTAGTCATATTCCGCTAAAAATAAATAATAAGTAATTTATTACGGGTATACAAATAACAAATAATTTAATATTGGTGCTCTTTTAGGGCAATAGAATTGTGCTATATATGCTGTCGCATGGGCTGACATTAAATGTTGGAGCGGTAGCTATAAAGGTATGAGGTAGTCATAGATCATTTCGACTTTTTTTATTTAGGGCATTATGTCTTAATCCCAAGGAGGGTTGATGGCAGGCAAGCGGCCGATCATAAAAATTAAGCCAAATCATAGTTCACAACATGACAAGCATAAAAAGGGGATCAGGGTTATCTCAGGGTAGGGCTCAAGTACCATAAGTAGGGACTTCGCTTTCCTTCAAGCAAATATCAACCACTCGGCCGCGGCGCAGGATCTGCTCATCCAAACCATGGCCGAGTGGTCGATACAGGTGGCAGTTGTGGCGGAACCCTATCGTGTCCCTACTAGAGATAACTGGGCTACCGACCTAACAAACAAAGCGGCAATTGTGATCTCAACCACAGATAGGTCACCACTAATGACCACTTTGATGAGAGATAGTGGATTTGTGGCCGTGCAATGGAGAGGGATGGTGGTAATTAGCGCCTATTTCTCTCCAAACAAGCCGATATCAGAGTTCGAAGCGTTCCTATTACTATTACTGGTTTCAGCATGAATGGGTCGGCTCGTCCGGGGTAGTACCACCCTCTCATAGAAAACCGACGTGAAGTAACAGTGGTTGCATTGTTGCGTTTCGTTCGGTCAGTGAGACCGCCGGAGGCCCACCTCCCCTACCGTCTCCTCTCTCCTCTCCCTCTGCCTCCCATAACCATTCTCCCAAAGGGTGGCAACGCACTTGCAACTCCTTTGGTGTTGTTAGTGTCTATGGACGGTGGTGATCACTTAACATCAGGTGACCCACATGTTCGTTTGCCACCAATGACATAAAAAAAAAAAAAGGAAGCCGCGGAGAGAGACAGGTAGAAAGATCCCGAAGCACCTACGATCCGATGTCGGGGAACGGGACGTGGAAGAAGGAGAGGTGGAGGAGAATTCCATCAGAGGCCACCCTAGATGACCCTTCCATGTAGGGGGGGAGATTAGGGGGCGGCTAGGTAGAGATAGAGTTAGGGTATGACCAATGTAGGCTAGGGTTACAGTATGATTAGAATAGGTAGGATAGTATCGAAAGGAGGGAATGGGGGTAGTTTTAGGACGAGGGAGCCTCTAGAGGGGCCACGATGGGTGAGGAGTAAACCTCGTTAAAAATCAATGGTGGGGTGGCGGTGGAGAGGCCTAGCTTTTCCGCTGCCAGCCGAACCCAGGGAGAAAGGCACAGGGGGCCTGGGAGGCAGTCTTGCAAGCGGGCTGCCTCAGCTGGGTGCGGCGTGGGAAACGCCTGCTGGCGGGGATGTCGCGGAGCTTGCCTGTATGTTCCCCCGCGGAACCTCCATAGTGCGGCGTAGGTTGTCGTGGAGTTTTTAGCCGGTTAAAGTCGCCAAAAGGCACCACCTCTGCGTGATTAGCACGTATGTGGTGGTCGGCTCATTCCAGGGTCTCCCCTGAGAGCCTGGCAGTCCATGAGGACTTTTCCTCCACTTTAAAAAAAAAAAGGGTAGGGCTCAAAGTAAGAAAGGAATTCGGGATGTAAAGATGAGATTTGCGAGTTGGAATGTGGGAACGATGACTGGAAAGGAAAGAGAATTGGCGGATGTCTTAAAAAGAAGATGCATAAATGTGGCTTGTTTGCAAGAGACGAAATGGAAAGGGACAAAAGCGAGAGAGATTGGTGTTGGATATATACTTTACTACTGTGGAAGTAACGGTAAGAGGAATGGCTTAAGAATTGTATTAGATAATGAGTTTAATTAAAAAGTTTAATGTGTGACGGACGTAAAAAGAGTAATGATAGATTAATATTAGTGAAATTATTGATAGAACAGGTGACGTTAAATATAATAAGTGTGTATGCGCCGCAAGCTGGATGTAACGAGGCTGTGAAAGAGAAGTTTTGGGAAGACTTTGCTATCAAAGTCTTTGTCACCCTATGGTGATAATGGATATTCCACAGAATGAGGGTGTTTATATCGGAGGTGATTTTAATGGGCAAGTAGGTCTCTAAAGTGGAGATTATGAGAGAGTGCATGGAGGCTGGGGTTTTGGGAATAAAAACAAAGAAAGTGAAAACCTCATTCAAGCTGCAGTTGCTTTCGATTTTGCAATAGCCAATACTTTTTTCAGAAAAGAGACCAGCAGCACATCACTCACAGTAGTGGTCATCACACTACTCAAATTGATTACTTTCTCTTACGACGAAATAATATTAAAATAGTGAAGGATTGTAAGGTTTTGCCTGGAGAGGTATTAGTTGCTCAACATCGTTTATTAGTGTATAGATTTAAAAATAAATTTAAAACTGGCCGGAAATATTTACAAACCTCCACGCAGAATTAAATGGTGTCTAATGATGCATGATGAATATGCCAAAAAATTTAAGACCAAAGTTGTCAATAACATGATAGAAATGGAAAAGATGGAAACGAAAATAGTTAATAAATGTTGAAATGAAATGGCAACATGTATGAGAAATGTGGGAAGAGATGTCTTTGGTGAAACCAAAGGAAAACAAAAGATAGATAAAGACATTTGGTGGTGGAATAAAGAGGTACAAAAGGCTTTGAAAGAAAAGAAAATAGCTTTTAAGGAATGGAAATATATTAAAGACCGGGATAGCACGGTTAAAGAAAATAAGAGAATAATGTATGCAGAATGTAAGAGAAATGCAAAAAGAGCGGTAGCTATTGCTATAGCCAAAGTACAAGATTAATTGTACCGATCAATGGAGAGCACGCAAACACAAACATATTTGTGTCGTTTAGCAAAAGCTAAAGAGAAGAGTAAAAGAGATATTACGCACGTTAAATGGATAAAAGACGATAGAGGAAAAGTTTTGATGAATGATGAGGCCATAAAGAGTCGTTGGAAGAGATATTTTGAAAGACTGATGAATGAAGAAAATGATAGTACCGGGGAGTTAGAGACTGTACCGTTAAATATAGGTGTTATACAAGAAATAAGTGAGAATGCACTAAGAAAAGCTGTGAATGGTATGAAAAACGGAAAAGCTGTAGGGCATGATGGCATCAGCCTGCTTCGCGTCCCGGCAGCTGTACGGGCGCAGCCGCCGGAGACGGTCCGATAGGGACCCCGAGGAGGAGGCCCGGCTGTACCGGCGACTACAGGACCTGCAGGAAGGCGCTGCAGGTCGCCATCAGCCGGGCGAAAGAGCAGGCATGGGAGGAGATGCTCCGAGAGCTGGAGAGGGATCCGTGGGGGCGCCCGTATAGGCTGTCTCGGATGAAATTCCGCGGCCAGGCGCCCCCGCCAACGGAGACTCACCAGCAGGAGGTGGTTGAGAGGGTCGTGGGAGCATTGTTCCCCGACCCTCCGGAGCTACTCCTTCCTCCCATTCCTACCCCTTAGATGGTAAAGGAGGCGCTAATCGGACCTCCCTCAGTTACGGAGGAGGAGATGGGGAGGGTGATTAAGCGCCTCTGCACCGCACTACTCAAATTGATTACTTTCTCTTACGACGAAATAATATTAAAATAGTGAAGGATTGTAAGGTTTTGCCTGGAGAGGTATTAGTTGCTCAACATCGTTTATTAGTGTATAGATTTAAAAATAAATTTAAAACTGGCCGGAAATATTTACAAACCTCCACGCAGAATTAAATGGTGTCTAATGATGCATGATGAATATGCCAAAAAATTTAAGACCAAAGTTGTCAATAACATGATAGAAATGGAAAAGATGGAAACGAAAATAGTTAATAAATGTTGAAATGAAATGGCAACATGTATGAGAAATGTGGGAAGAGATGTCTTTGGTGAAACCAAAGGAAAACAAAAGATAGATAAAGACATTTGGTGGTGGAATAAAGAGGTACAAAAGGCTTTGAAAGAAAAGAAAATAGCTTTTAAGGAATGGAAATATATTAAAGACCGGGATAGCACGGTTAAAGAAAATAAGAGAATAATGTATGCAGAATGTAAGAGAAATGCAAAAAGAGCGGTAGCTATTGCTATAGCCAAAGTACAAGATTAATTGTACCGATCAATGGAGAGCACGCAAACACAAACATATTTGTGTCGTTTAGCAAAAGCTAAAGAGAAGAGTAAAAGAGATATTACGCACGTTAAATGGATAAAAGACGATAGAGGAAAAGTTTTGATGAATGATGAGGACATAAAGAGTCGTTGGAAGAGATATTTTGAAAGACTGATGAATGAAGAAAATGATAGTACCGGGGAGTTAGAGACTGTACCGTTAAATATAGGTGTTATACAAGAAATAAGTGAGAATGCACTAAGAAAAGCTGTGAATGGTATGAAAAACGGAAAAGCTGTAGGGCATGATGGCATCAGCCTGCTTCGCGTCCCGGCAGCTGTACGGGCGCAGCCGCCGGAGACGGTCCGATAGGGACCCCGAGGAGGAGGCCCGGCTGTACCGGCGACTACAGGACCTGCAGGAAGGCGCTGCAGGTCGCCATCAGCCGGGCGAAAGAGCAGGCATGGGAGGAGATGCTCCGAGAGCTGGAGAGGGATCCGTGGGGGCGCCCGTATAGGCTGTCTCGGATGAAATTCCGCGGCCAGGCGCCCCCGCCAACGGAGACTCACCAGCAGGAGGTGGTTGAGAGGGTCGTGGGAGCATTGTTCCCCGACCCTCCGGAGCTACTCCTTCCTCCCATTCCTACCCCTTAGATGGTAAAGGAGGCGCTAATCGGACCTCCCTCAGTTACGGAGGAGGAGATGGGGAGGGTGATTAAGCGCCTCTGCACCGCCGGGCGTAAAGCACCCGGCCCTGACGGGGTCCCGGGTCGGGTGCTGACCATCGCGTTGGGCTCGATAAATGAACCATCTAACCCCGAAAGAAATTTTCAAATCAGACTCAGTTCGTGAGATCAGCGCTTTCAGCCATACAAACAAACAAACTCTTCAGCTTTATATATTAGTATAGATAAAGATTTCCACACCAATTTTTTATAGGTCAGATGGCCCGACGCAATACGGCGTGCAGGGTTCCACAGGGGTCGCCTTGGATCCGCTCCTGTAAAACATAGGCTATGACTGGGTGCTTCGCGGCGCGCTCTCCTCTGGAGCGCGTCTCATTTGCTACGCTGATGACACCGTAGTCGTAGCCCGAGGGGGGGAAACAAAAGAGCTGTTGCGCCTGGCCACGGAGGCAGTGACCCTCGTGGTCGGGCGCATCAGACGGTTGGGCCTTGAGGTGGCCCTCGATAAGACCGAGGCCCTAATGTTCCATGGGCCTCAGCGTGGGCCTCCTCCAGGGGTCCACATCGGTGTGGAAGGCGTCCGTGTCAGGGTGGGGACCAAGATGAAGTATCTGGGCCTCATCCTGGACGGACGCTGGCGGTTTTGAGCGCCACTCCAAGGGGCTCGGACGGCGCATAGTCAAGGCGGCAGCGGCGCTCGGACGATTCCTCCCCAACACGGGGGGGCCGGGCGCCATCTGCCGTCGCCTCTAGATGGGGGTCGTCCGGTCTATAGCCGACTACGGGGCACCGTTGTGGGTCGACGCCCTCAACGCCACAAATATCCGTGCGCTAAGAGCTGCGCAGCGTACCGCACGGTGTCCTCGGGGGCGGCCATGGTGCTGGCTGGCTTCCTTCCCTGGGAGCTAGAAGCGGAGGTGCTTGCCGCCGTATATCAATATACGGCGGTTAAGAAACGGATGGGGGAGCCTCTAGCTCCCAGAGAAATAGAGAAAAGGAGAAGAGAGAAGAGAGATGAAGTGGTGGAAAGGTAGAGGCAGGACCTGGCGGACGCGCGGTACGGTCGATATACGATCGACGCCGTCCGCCCGGTTCTGCCGGATTGGTTTAATAGAGGACGGGGCTCCATGACGTTGTGTCTGGTGCAGGTCCTGACCGGACATGGTTGCTTCGGTTGGTACCTGTACCGGATAGCATGCAGGGAGCCGACTGCCGTATGCTATCAGTGCGGCGTTGACCCGGACACCGCGCAGCACACTCTGTGTGAGTGTGCTGCGTGGGAGGAGCAACGGCGCGCTCTGGCTGTGGCGGTAAGGCAAGATCTGTCACTGCCGAGCGTGGTTGCGGCCATGCTCGTCAGTGAGGAAGTATGGAACGCAATGGCCGCCTTCTGCGAGACGACTTCCTCGGAGGCGGCGGAGCTGGTTCGTGAGCAAGATCCTCAAAGTGACCCTCTTCGCCAACGGAGGACAGGCAGGAGGAGGCAACAGTTTGATCGCCTTTTCCCACCGTAGCTGGACCGGGGAGGATGGGTCGGGGGACCCATCTTTCCATTGCACAGGTCCGGCAGACGGAGGAGACGGCCGGTGTGTACCCGGCTGTCTCCTAAGAAGACGGGACCCGGCGTCGGCGCTTTCGCTGCTGGGCCAACCGCTGGGGCGGCACGATGTAGTCTATAGAGATCTCGTGCCGCCCCAACTATAGCGGCAGACGTACACCGTGGGGTTTTAGTCCGTGCGAGTCGGACATAACCCACCCTCTCCGCCGAGAGGATGGTGAATCAATAAGGGATTTCCCCAAGTAAAAAAAAAAAAAGAGCATGATGGCATACCTATTAAAGTATGGAAGTTTTTAAAAGTAGATGGATGGATGTGGCTGACTTTATTTTTTAATAGGATGTTTTATTCTATTCCTCACGTCCTTATCAATGCCACCGTCGCTTTGTATCAATGAACCGAGATACCGAAAATTAGAGCAGGCTCGTAAGGATACACCATTTAAGGCTATAGGAGAAAAACTAGACGTACCACCGAAGTCGCAAAACTAATGTTCAGTTTTTGTTCTACTAATTTTCAAACCAACATTCTCCAGTTTTTCTTGCCATTTTCCAGCCCCCTCTGGACCTCGGCAGCATCTTCTCCGATAAGAACAATATCTTCAGCCAACAGCATACACCAAGGTGTATCCTCCTGTATGTCTTATGTACCCGGTCTGTCCCTCTATAGGTAGGGGCCCGGCGGCCACCTTCCGCCGGTTCTACAAGGTTGATTAGCTTGTTCGATCCCTTGCCGCCCCCACAAAACGGTCTGTCGGTACACCGTGGGATTTTAGTCTGTGCGAGTCGGACATAACCCACCCTCTCCCTCGGGAGGGTGGCGTATACATAAATTTTTTTTTAACGTGGGGAAATCCTTTATGTATACGCCACCCTCCCGAGGGAGAGGGTGGGTTATGTCCGACTCGCACAGACTAAAATCCCACGGTGTACCGACAGACCGTTTTGTGGGGGCGGCAAGGGATCGTTCAAGCTAATCAACCTTGTAGAACCGGCGGAAGGTGGCCGCCGGGCCCCTACCTATAGAGGGACAGACCGGGTACATAAGACATACAGGAGGATACACCTTGGTGTATGCTGTTGGCTGAAGATATTGTTCTTATCGGAGAAGATGCTGCCGAGGTCCAGAGGGGGCTGGAAAATGGCAAGAAAAACTGGAGAATGTTGGTTTGAAAATTAGTAGAACAAAAACTGAACATTAGTTTTGCGACTTCGGTGGTACGTCTAGTTTTTCTCCTATAGCCTTAAATGGTGTATCCTTACGAGCCTGCTCTAATTTTCGGTATCTCGGTTCATTGATACAAAGCGACGGTGGCATTGATAAGGACGTGAGGAATAGAATAAATGCAGGATGGATGAAATGGCGAGATGTATTTGGGGTAGCTTGTGACTCACGAATGCCTTTGAAACTCAAGGGGAAGGTTTATAAAGCTATGATAAGACCAGTCATGCTGTATGCATCTGAGTGCTGGGCTACGAAAGAGACGGATGAGAGAAAATTACATGTGGCAGAGATGCAAATGTTAAGGTGGATGTGTGGTGTGACTAGAAAGGATAAAATTTAGAATGAGTATATCAGAGCAAGTTTGAAAATAACACCAGTGACAGATAAATGAGGAGTGATAGGTTAGCATGGTATGGGCGCATGTCATGAGGAGAGATGAAAATCATGTAACTAGAAAAGTGTTGAGTATGTTTGTGAACGGATATACGAGTAGAGGAAGACCGAAAAAGGTATGGATGTAATGGGTGAAAAATGATATGTGCGTAAAAGGTGTGAATACTGAGATGAAATTCGACAGGAGAGAGTGGAAAAAGAAAACATGTTGTGCCGACCCTACTTAAGTGGGATAAGGGTAATGATAATGATGTTAGTCATAGATCATTTCATCGTCCTTGTCATTTAATCGATCAGTCACTTAATTAAATAAAGTATTATTAAGAAAAGCGTATACTTTAACCAGCTGATACAGCAACAATCTACTCTATTGTTATAAAAATATATATCGATTAGTATTTTAATATTAATTAGCAAACAATTACTAATCATATTTATAAAGCTTTGTATTGAAAGTACTTCTTATGGTTGGTGAGATACTGTTAATCTACAACGACCAATCATAAGCAAGTAAATCGGTGGGGATGAAACTATAAGAGCGCGCATTCGGAGGTATGTCGGGCAGACACCGGACGACAAGAGGAGCGCAGGAACACAGCGCCTAAACAGTCGAGGAAGCGGCCGCGGGGAGCCTGATGGCCCCCGCGAATGACCCCGGCCAGAGAAAACCCAGGAGAAGACAACCTAAACAGAAAGGAGGAACCCGAGAAGCGACGGAGTCAGCAGAGGACTCCACAGAGAACGCCTTCATCACACTTATGATGACCCTGGCAGCCGCAGCCACACCAGATGTACTACAGAAATGTCTGAGAGCCCTGCAAGCGCTGCAAACCGATGGCCAGGCCTCTCAGTTGACAGCCATGATACAATAGAAGCCTTGTCGCCCAAAACCACCGCCAGATGGCGCAAACGAAGCCTAATCGCCCACCCGATCTGAGGGGGCGATTCACAAATCAACCCGACTCTCCCAGTAAGATGGGAGACGAGCGAAGCTACCATTAGAGGATTCGTCCTGGGATGGTCTCCCCGCACGCCCCTGACGGGGCGCGCGAGATGATTCGATGTGTGTGGTATGTCGGGCATTCGTTATCCAGGATTGAGTACAAATACATGTGTTATATCGTGTTTAGGCTATTTAAATAAAGGGTGCTGTGATAAATCTAATACTTAATACTACATAAAGTGTTTTTGCATTTAAAAGTCCCTGCTACTGGTCGACAAATTAACACGGTTAACAGTATAGTTACATATTACACTGAGAGATGCGAACGAGTCGACGCTCCGTGCGAGTTTGCTTCTAGCTCTTTTTTTCGAACTGACTACGTTTTTGGCCTAAAAAGGCCTTAACAGCTTCACCCGACTACAAGATTCTCACTCCCTTTTAGCTACACCTTTTATAGGCCTGCTTCATATTAGAGGGTAGTGAGTAATATTTTGTCAGTACAAGAGCTTTTTGATGGTAGAACGGGTATATAAATTATGCGTTGTGTATGAGAGAAAGTATAAAAAGGTATTTCTGAAATTTATATAATATATAATCTAATAAATAGTATTGAAATGTCTGTTATTTGTCAAGGCTTGAGTCCACAATGAATGGACTGATACTCGCAGATACAGAATCGTCATAGAATTATCCGGGTTATTCATTATATATTATACATATTCCGGGTTATATATTTTCATATGGACTAAACAGTAATCATAATGAACTTTTAAGAGAGCCACTGCAGAGCCACATGCCTCTTTCTGAAAGAACTTGTGGGTATAATTACCACGCCAGTCTACGACATATAGGCAATTTTAAACTCCGACAAATCCATAGTACTATATTTTCCCACATACTGTGATACTACGAGAATATTCCTTGGGTTCAAGCTTCCTCACAATGTTTTATTTCACCATCACCGATAGTGTTAACAATTTAAATTAGTAAATGAATGCGAATTCTGAAAATTCGATGGTACATGTCAGGGTTCGGACCTGTGATCAGTGGGTTGATATTCCACCGGTAGAACCACTACCCCACCACGACAATTAAATAATTTAATAAATTAAAATCCGGTAAAACGATTGTAAAAGCTAGGTAGTAATAACAAAATGACAATAACGAAGATAAACTAAGACTAAATAGACTGAAGAATTCAGATCAGTCTAAAGATTGACTGCATTATCAAACTATACAACACTGCTTCTTAGCACTAGCTAGCACTAATTAACTTTAAATATAATTCTTATACTTTAGACATCATGGTAACAATTTTGTCACTGGTCCATGTTATTCAATAATATGGGATTTCTGAGCGTTACTTCTTTATACAAAATAATATAAGACATCCTTAGTAATTGAGGATCTATTTTCAAAAAAAAAAAAAAAACATACATAGAAGATCGTCCGTAGCTGTGTCCATGGGAAAACGGTAGGCTGTCATTGACAGTGCCGCTATCGTTGTGAAAGCTGCTTGGACAGCATTCACTGTACTCACTGCTGACGCCACGTCTGCCATTTTTTCTGTAATTTATCGTATACAATGTACTTAGTCTGGTCATAAGTCCTGCCGTAATCTTATTGTTTTTAATTTTCGAATACTGGTCAGATATACTTTAACTAATTTGAAAAATTAAATATTCACGATTTCCGAAAATAAAAATGAAATTTCTTTTTATTTAAAGATATCCTGCTGCATCGCTGTAGCTACGTGCTAATAGAAATTTACAATATTCTGCAAAAAATGAAAATAACACTACGGTTTGCTTATCGCAATATCTAACGATAAACAGAAAATTAAAGCTTCGAAGATCGTAAGACCGACCGACCTTGCACAGTTAGGACACCAGCGGTCATCAAAGCAGTGAAGGAGAGAATCCAACGAATCTCTTGATTACTCAAGAGATTAGCTCTTCAGGAGAACCATGATAAAAAGAGTATAAAATGAAGTCCTAGGATTATGAGTTTATCCTAAAAAGAACGGACGTTACTTGAACGACCGTTTGAAAAAAATTTGGCTGGAAAGATCCCGAGCTTTGTTACGGTGTTACGCGGGAAAAAAGTACCACAAAATTTAGTTTTAAGACGAAAAAAATTTTACATCGAAGAAAGTTACAATAAATAAAATGATAAGGTGTATGCCCACAACAGTGAAGTAACGAGCGCGTGTACTCTGTGGATCCAGCGAGGGCATTATCCTTCGTCATTCATTGTTTGTCTTGGACTTTCATGTTCAGACTTAAGTGAGGTGTTTTTCAATGGAAAAGATGTGAAAACTAGTGCTGCTATGTATCAAAATACCACCTGAACAAACATAGTAGGACATCTTTCCCAAAAAATATTCGAAAGTCGACTCTGAATATTCTAGTTGGATTCCACGCCAGATCGTAAGGCACGATGCTCTCAAAACTAGCTGACAGCACGTGAAGCTGAATACATCGGCCATGAAGACTGGCTCTCTACTTGTTTAGATTTAAATCGACTGTTTACCAAGATATTGCGAAATTTAAAGGAGAAAGTCTTCGCAAATTTAATCATAATTCGGAGTCTCTCTGTGTATCTCTGGTTAAAGGAATGGCAGAAATAGATATGAATTTGGTGCGTGTTGCGATTGATGACTGACTGGCTGTATAATGTAAATAAAATTGTACTTTACATTTAACCAACTCTTATTTCATATAGAATTATATAAGAACTAGCTGTTTCCGTGCCTTCGTCCGCGTGGGATAGTTATGTAGGAGCTTCGGGCTCACTACTATAAGAGTTCAGACTGACACGGACAGCGTAATAATAATACTCGGAGTGCATGAAATAGACTGATTATTCACAACACCATATATGGCATTTATAGAGACGCGATATTTCATTTGTTTGTTCAATTATTTGAACGACATTCCATTTAGAATATTTATAAAAGTTTCAGCTAGTCTCCCAAAGAGGATGACGTACTCGGTAGCTACAGTTGCTTTGAGCTAAGTCTAACACGTCGCGCAAGCTCTCAAAGGAACTCTCGATGTTGAAACATTCTTCATTGGTGCTCCGCTCATATTGGTCGTAGCGTGATAATATATAGCGTATAGCCTTATATATATAGTATATATATAGCCTTTCTCGAAAAATGAGCTATCGAGCTATCTAACACTGAAATAATTTTTCAAATAGTTCCTGAGATTAGTGCATTTAACCAAACAAAATTAACCTTCCAGCTTTATAATATTAGTATATCAAAAAGCGCATTAATGTAAATTATCATCAAAAGTTTTCGACAATATTTATCAGGTATATTGTTTTAATAATTGTTGGTGAGTGGCAGCTAGTTTTATGTGTACTGTTTTATCTCGAGCAAGTCAGAACGCCATAAAGGATAAGAGCTTGACTATTATTTTGATTAACAAAACCCTTTTTTGTGTCTATTTCATTGTATAAATAAAGTTCTAAAACCTGTTTTATCTTCTTTTTTTCAAATAAATAAGTTAAACTTCTTTTGTGACGGTGTGAATTGGATTTTATAAAATTAAAATATTTAACGAAGAAGAGATAGCTATAAATGTGTATATAGGTTGTGAGAGAGTGAGATAGTATACTCTTAATATATTCGAAATATATACAAAGAGAAGGAGATAGAGCGAGAGAGAAACATTGAAATCCATAGCACATTATTTTCTTTAGGATCGTAATTAATATCGCGCACTTTTGTAAATTATTCTGTGTTGTGTTTTATTAACATTGTTAATATATATTAATATATTACAAAATAATGCCGAAACTATTGTTTACCACCTCCATAGTGTATTCATCCAATTCTCTTAAAAAAATTATCAGAATACTAAGCTTCACTTCTACCCTGTTCGAACTTACACCCGATTTTTTATATATATTTTTTGAGCAAAAAATCATTCTTCTAGTATCATTCAATATTCAAATATATATTTTTTTAATATTCAATACTTATTAAGGTTTATGGAAGAACAAAGCTATGACTTTCAGGCCTCTAGTGGCTATACAGAAACGCACTTGGTATATTTGAGGTAAATGATTGGTCATAACCGTTTGACACATCACCCTGAAAGTTGAGAAAACAAAGTGTTTATTGTAGGTGTAGCTTTTACACTATTCACTTAGTATAAGCTACAGGGTGCTACACCGCACAACCTTCTTTACCGTTCAAGCAATTATCATGTTACAATATCGTCTGATGGTTAATGACGATGCTCTCTAAGGTGGTAAATGAGAGGCAAATGGCCTGGAGGAAATGGATCTCAAATGCGTGTGCTGGAACACACCAATAAGTTCTTGACGACAGATTTTCAACTCGAGGGTGATAGTAAGCCAGGCTGACTTAGAAAATGCCCTATGCTATTGTTTCTTCAAAATGTTACCCTTAACCGCGCGCTCCGACTCACTCGCAAGGATTCAAACCTACGTCCATAGACGCGGTGTCCGAACGCGTTATCAAGTAAGCTATCACCGCTTCAAAATATACATAGAATGCGAAAATATGTTTTGAAGATATGTTAGGTATCTCGTGTTATTTGACTATATTTTGTAATATTGGTGGTGTTTTACGTAATATAGTTCGGTTATTGTGCACAAGTCAAGTGAACGGGGAAATATTACCACGGAGCATGGATTCTGACTTTACACAAAAACTCCCTCCCTCCCTGATCGCAAGATATTTGTAATATTATCTATATAATGTATTATGTAAGATATAAATATATCTATTCGACGATGGTAGTAATAATCTACTAAACAAGAAAAGAAAATACAAAAAAAAAACAGAGTATTTACACGGTATTAATTTTGGTAGAAGTAATAAACACAAGAAATAATAAGAAAAGCATGTGAAAGCACCCCTATAGTTAGTAAAATTATAAAATTCGACTTACCGAAGCTTACTGTTCTTCTGTAGACGCTTTCTGGTAATGTTTGATGAATGGTGCGGTGCAGCTTCCTTGCGGCTATTTATATGATTTTCATACTAAGAAACACCTAGGTAAATACCTTTTTATAGAATAAGAATTCTTTTAAATTTCTTTTGTAAAGATATGAATAATAGGTAATAATAATCACTAGTAATAAATACTGACTTGACTCGAATTTTATATTTATATTAATTTATATTTCAATTAGATTATATTGTAGGAAATAAATGAAATGTCGGGTAGTTGTACTATGACGAAACTTATATGTAAAATTCTCGAGTCACAATGTTAGTAACCGTATGGTTGTCGTCTTGTTAGATCTTTCCAGAGTGTTTCTGTGGCGAGTCAGAATCCATGCTCTATGGTATTATTTCCCATCCACTTCCCTTGTACAAAATAACTGAACTATATTACGTAAAACACCGCCAATATTACAAAATATAGAATAACACAGGATAAATAAAATATAAAATGCACTACATGACAAATTGAGATCCCGCCAAAAACTTCCCCAATGTACTTGTTTAGGCGTCTTTCTTTTCTTTTATTGTTATTTTTAAGTGAATTTTACAAGATTTTAATATGGTATGCATTAATGCACGCATATAAAGTGATTTTAAATTACAGTGCTTCAAATGCACCGCGCTCGCCCGAGGCAAGTTCGCGTTATCCTTTTTTCGCAAGTCTAATCTAACGTAACCAAAGCGAGACAAAAGAGCAAGATGGCGAATATTCAACGACCGCGGTGCTTTTAATATGAGACCTTTTTAAAGCTAGGGTTCAATACGTATTTAAGTTTTTTGTAATAACACCGCTATAATCTAAAATAAATAATTGAAATTAGCCTTGCTCCGTGTAATCGAGTAACAGAAGTAGGGGACTATCTCTGCCGTAACACTTGAATTATTAAATCCCCACAAAGGCTGATGAATGGCCGATTTAATTCACTGGACGTTTCGCAGTGTACCCGATACGCGATGTATTGGTATTAACATAAGAATTCGCAGAACCCCTTTCTCACGCTCGCTCCGACACGTTCTGTTATAGACGGGCATTAATAATCTCGCATTTATTATCTGATAGTATCAGGGTAATAATATAAATATAATACTTTCAGAGTGATTCGTTTTCACAGGGACAGAAAGACAGACAGACAGACAGACAAAAATTGTGAAAGTATTATTTTTGGCTTTTATATCGATAACAAAGTCTACATCGAACAAAATTTTCAAAAAATATTTAATGTACAGATTTGGCTTTGTTACAGTTTTATTATAGTATAGATAGATAGAAGATTGATAGAATAGGCAAACTGAAATAGTTTAGAATATTATCCGATACGAAATGTATATAAGAGTTGTTGAGGTATGTGTGCTTGGTACACATATATGTTTCAACTACTCATATATGTATGAATAGCTAGCTTAGCTTAGGTTAGCTCTCCCTGCGGGAGTGGACAGCAAGGGAATGGGGCTCCCTGACGTTCCGACTGGTGCAGGTACTCACCGGACACGGTTGTTTCGGGTGGTATCTGCACCGGATCGCACGCAGGGAGCCGACGGCCGTCTGCCACGAGTGTAACCTAAGCTAAGCTAGCTATTCATACATATATGAGTAGTTGAAACATATATGTGTACCAAGCACACATACCTCAACAACTCTTATATACATTTCGTATCGGATAATATTCTAAACTATTTCAGTTTGCCTATTCTATCAATCTTCTATCTATCTATACTATAATAAAACTGTAACAAAGCCAAATCTGTACATTAAATATTTTTTGAAAATTTTGTTCGATGTAGACTTTGTTATCGATATAAAAGCCAAAAATAATACTTTCACAATTTTTGTCTGTCTGTCTGTCTGTCTTTCTGTCCCTGTGAAAACGAATCACTCTGAAAGTATTATATTTATATTATTACCCTGATACTATCAGGGTGCGCGGTGTGCATTTAACACTGGTGGAGGACAGGTATTGAGAAACCGTGATGTGTAATCAGTTTGAACGACCATAGTGTGTAGTCAGTGGGTGATGCATACAGCCGATCCACTTGATGGATATGCAGTTTTAGATCCATGTGCTGGATATAATGCGAGAGCAATGCCATTGCTAGTCGGCTAGAAAGCCGTGGTGGTGCGGGTTTTTTCGTGGGTTTCTGTAGACTTTGCGGGCTGATTGTAATGATTCAATAATTAGTTATTGGTCAAGGGTGGAGTGGAACAAATTTGGTCAGGAGTGAACGAGTGGAAAAAGTGTGGCCAGGAATGGCCTAATGGTACAAGTTTGAATAGGATTGACCAAGTGGAACAAATTTGGTCAAAAGTGACCGAGTGGAACAAGATTGGTCGAGAGTGACCAATTGAAACAAGTTTGGTCGGGAGTGACCAAGTGAAACAAATTTCTCTCATGGATTATTTTTTGAAGTTTATGTCCTCGGCATACTACACATTGAGGTTGGCAGCAACGGTATGATATGCTGTGGATGATGCAGCTATGCAATCCTGCTAGGCGTTAAGTTCTGGCGAGGCGCCGATATGTATCTATGCGAATGCAACACTCATAGAAATGCTCAACTTACGCCTCGCGGGCTATACTGCTATCGTTTTCGGTTAGGCGCATCTTGATAACAGCTTGGGCTATTTGTTGTGGCTCGAAAATGAGCTATGAGAATTATTGACGATCTCAGATTCACAAACACTATTCAGCCATTAAGTTTTAGAGGAGTCTTCATTCTATTTTGTATAATGGTAATTCGTATTTTTATTTTCACCATCACATCTTGGAACGAACTGGTCACGGACATTTTTTCAAACGCCGTTATCAAAGGAATTTACTGCCATGAACAATCCAACTGAGGAATAAATCCATTCTGAGCTTTTTTAGTAGTTTATACTATAAATTCTTCACGAGGAGACTGAATTGGCTAAACGGTCAGCAACCTGAATTCAATATCCTTGGTGTTGTAATGTGGTGGTCGCTTACCATCAGGCGTACCCCACTCTTGCTTGCTACTATCATCGTATAAGAATTAGTGAGTAACAGTAAATTGTATGCAAACCCGCCTTGCAAAAAAAAACACACACACAAACAGACGGGCTGTTAAAAATATATACAGCAGTGGTCATATAATTTATTATCATACAATAATATAGCCACTCAAATAAAAAACTCATTTAATGCATAATATATAACTTACTTTTAATTACAAAATGAGTGCTACACATGTAGGAGTTTATTTTCTGTTACTGGCCGCTTGGACACCTAATTAGAAACATTTAAAAAAGCATCTATAGCTCGTTCTTTTTTTTAAATTGGAGAATAACATTTCTTTCTTGGCTTTTTCTATTATTTTGGTGGCAATTCAAAATTTAATTTGAATTTAATTTTGTTCAAAATGGTCAATAATAAAAGTTGTGACGCGTCAACTAGACAAATAATTGTTAATTTACATATCGATCATAAGAGGGCGTACAGAAGAATAGCTGAGCATTTAAATTGTTCTGTTAAGAAAGTTTTTAATGCAAATGATAATTATAAAACACATGGAACTGTAGAAAATGTTAGTAATACCTTTCCCAGCGAAGATACGCTAATCGTTCGTGTAACTAAAAAAGACAATTTAAAAAAATAAACTAAAAAATGCACCAATCAGCTTAAAAATGAAGTTTTTTCGACTGGTGAGCCGAGAAACATCTCGTCAAGACTGATACGCCGAAGATTACTTTAAGCTAAATTGTTTGGAAGAAAATTTCGAAAGGTACCGCTTCTTACCAAGCAACACCGAGAGAAGCGATTATTATTCGCTAAAAAAATATGTTAATTGGACGGTACGAGAAAGGAAAATAGGGTTATTTTCAGATGAAACAAAAAAAATATGGTAAATTCCGATGGAAAGCGCTATAAACAATGCTTTTAATCATAAATACACAAGGAGTATAGTCAAGTACGGTGGCGGTAACATTAAAGCTTGCCGGTGTTTTTCCGGATGTGGAGTTGGACCCGTTCGGAAGATTGAAGTTACAATAGATCAATGGCAATATAAAAATATCTTAGAGCACACAATGATTCCCCCCTACTCGGATGATCATTTGCCTGTAACCTGGATCTTTCAGCAAGACAATGACTCTAAATACACGGCCAATAGCGTTAAATGTTTGCTTAGCGAACAGCGTATATCCGTTTTAGACTGGCCAGCAAATAGTCCAAATTTAAATCCGATAGAAAATCTCTGGTATATTGTTAAAAAGAAAGTCTCAAACAAACGTAACACCAGTCAAAACCAACTATATAAAGCATCTGTTGAAGCATGGAATTCAATCCCCCTAGAAAAATGTTTGGAATTGATTGAATCAATGCTACGTCGTTGCAGTGCTGTTATTGAAAATAAGGGATACGCCATTAAATATTAATTATAACTATTGGTAGGTTGTGGATAGTAGCTATTTCGTAAATAACAATACTAATTACTAATACTTAAAAAATATTGTTTTTATACATTTTTGTTATTGTTTCTAATTAGTTGACGATTATTGTTCATACCTTAAAACTGATTTAATTGTTTGTCCGTAATGTAATATTGCAACTGCACTTGTGTAGTGGGATTCATATTGTTTTTCTAATAAATTATAGATCGTTGAACATATTGTTGTCCTATTTATTGTTTAATTTCAAAATAAAAACGATTGCGGTGAAGTATCTTACATAATGTCAAGGGCCGTTGGTAATGTTTCTAATTATACGACCACCACTGTATGTCGGATTATAGATAAATGGCGATATGTGAAAGTATGACGTCGTACATAGTGACATTATGATTACAATTTGATCGATCGATCCACTAAAACCAATAGAATAAGAGCGTTAGGCGATGTAGAAATGCCACACTGATGCTAGATCCGAATAACCCGTAGTTGTGACTACCCAACTGTCTGAGCGAGGATGCCCATTTCATCGTTGTTTGCATTTTAAGGCATACAACCAAGCTGACAGTTAATAATAATCAAGATACATGAAAACCCGATACCTCCAACCAATGGACAAGTCAATAGTAATTACTCGGATACATATTTCGCAAAATTAAAACAGAATACATAAATACAGACGCACAATGATTTATTAATATATAAAATTAAGAGATACCTAGGTATTGCAAAAGCGAGACCTTGAAATTGAAATATAAAAGCAGATATTTAAATAAGTCTAGATGACGTCCAATGTGCATTGTTACATAAATTGTCTTTGTATATTAATGATATACAAAATAGCTTAACAATTATAAGAATGAACAATACTTTTATCTCCATTATTTTAATTGTATAAGAATGTTTACTGTCTGCACAAATAATATTACGTGTCTCCCAATATAATGGCAGTTGTTTGGTAGTATTATATGTAAAGTATTATATGCATAAAAGGATATTGTTTGATTCTAGGTATTCTGTTTTAAGATAAAAGGAAATAAATTTTCCATTGCTATTAATACAAGTTAAAAATATTTGATAACACGAGGGTTGACCCCTTGTATCGATTAAAAAGAAGATAATTTATAAATATGCCCCGTTTTATCAAGGCACATTGTAAGAGCCCAATGCACCCTGCGCCTTTCCGAAGGCAGGTATGGGCATAATCACCACGTCAACCCACGATGTATTGGCGATTTGAAGCTGAGAAATCCATAGTTTTAAGTTTTCCCACACACACTAGTACCACAAGAACGTTTCTCAGGGTCAGGCTTCCCCAGGGTGTTTTCTTTCACCGTCAGCCAATAGTCTTATTAATTTAAATTAGTAAATGTACGCGAATTCAGAAAAAATCTTTGGCACATTTCCGTATTTGAAACAGCGGAGATTGGGTTTGATATTCCACCGGTCAAAGCAGTAAAGCACCACGATTTTCATCATTGCCATAATACTCGCAATAATGCCATGCTTTTTAATTTCATGATTCGGTATCAGCACAAGACGCTTGCAAAATAAATTGTAGATGTTTGAGATGTCATACGTTTTTGCGTAAAAAATGCATTTGCACATTGCAATGATTTATTGGGGAAATATAATGTGGATTATAACATGACATCTATTTATACCTGGAAATGACCACATCTTTGTATATCCTCTAAAAAGAATAATAAACAATTGTGAATAATGTGTAAAAACATATTTGTATTCGTGTGTTTTTGATAAATTATAGGATAAATCACTCTTTTATTTGAAGTAAAAACTCTTTAGGCGCGTTGAGTTGTTATTTTTGGCGGGAGATAAATATATAATTTCGCGTCATGACATTCTACGTCATTGACCGGCCGTATTGCGCTTGCGCGGCTTGCGTCAGACTGGCAGCGCGTAGTATAGGGATCTCTAATATTGATATTTTGGAGCTCATCACAAGTTTTATTGATTAATAGACTTTATAAAAATCTATATAATTATTACTCCGGGTGCCAATAAATATGAAAACCACACTAATGTTAATAATTTCATTAAAACATTCTGAAATTTAAATATTGTCACACACAATATATTTAATATGAAAATAATTTAATAAAAAAAGAGACTACATTTATTTTATTGTTTTGAGTTTTCACTTCTGTCGGCAGTCCTCATGACTGCCTCGACTTTTTCTGACTACCAATCTTCTACATTATTACTGGCGTTGTCGAGTATTTAACAATATTACAGATGTCTAGGGATAGTTTCAATGTCCTAACTAGATGGTGTCTGTCTCCTTTGTTAGAATTTCCCATGGAGTTTTAGGGGCACCTCAGAATTCATGCTCCTTGGTACTATTTCCTATCCACTTCATTTGCGTACAATAACAGAACTATATTACGTAAACACCACCAATATTACATAATATAGAGCCAATAGATGATGAATAAAATATAAAATCACCTACATGATAGATCTAGGATATACCTCTTTGAGTTTCTTGTCTGCTCTACTCAATGATTTGAACGTTTTCTGAACCGTTGGTATTATTTTAGCCATTTAATGCATGGTTTTCGGTTTTTAATATCAAAACGCCGTATTTATAGCTGTTCAGTATTTGGTTGCTGGTTGCGCCGTTTTTATATATTTTAAATCTTTCCATCTCGCTCATTACCCCTTCCATTGGCACATGCATACAGGACTCATCATTGATCATCGCACCACGCGACAAAAGACCGCGCTGCGCCGCCTCCTTGGACAGTTCTTCTTTTCGCTTGGTCGAATGGGTAGCAATAATTGCTGGAGCTAGCGTGCTCTTAGCTATAGCGCGTGCCGTAATACTTTTATAGTCAAATATCGTTGACCGTGACAAATTCAATCTAGACTTTTAGTGTCCGTCAGTGTGGTGACGTGGTCAGTGTAGTTTAGCATAACATTCGCAAACCCGCAAATACACTCCACTGACATAGAACTCAATTGCGGCACGATCTCAACAGTGCTTTTAGCTCACTGTCGGTTAGATTTATATGAAGTTCACAATTCACAAGACAGAATCGACAGTAGTAACAACAAATGTCGATAATATATTCACATCATTGGGCACATCCCTAGCTCGACATTGCAATGGTCGATTTTAAATGACATTACGCTCGTGAATATTCGATCGCCAACAGCAAAAAATTAAGTATCTCCGCGCTGTTCACAACAATCAACTATATTAAGTGCTGGTAACTTCGACAAGCCCGTCATCATCACGTCTACTAAGCCACTGAGGGAAGCTGGACGTTCCAGAAGTACGGTAAGTGGGTTTATAACAACAACAATAACAAACAACAAGTGGGTTGCTAGCTCGGGGTATACGAATACTGAATACCAGAGGTATCTTTACAGTTCAAGGTCCAGTCCAGCTCGTAGCCTACCAGCCTTTAATTGGTGTCATTCATCAATAATAGCAATGTAATCATACGTTACGTACAAAGTAAATAACAAAAAACCATGTAATAATATTTACTTTTTTGAAGTTTTATGTAGCTTTTCCAAAAATCTGACATATCTAATATATAAAAATCTCGTGTCAGGGTATTAGTGTTCGAACTCCTCCGAAACGTCTCGACCGATTCTTATGAAATTTTCTATGTATATTTGGTAGGTATGAGAATAGGTCTTAAAGTATATTTTATAGCGGTAAGTGCTTAGGATATTACTGTCCATATTTTTTTCTATTTCATTTACTCAAAAATGTTTATTGTGTTTCTTTGTTAATTGTCATCATAAAATACCTATAACCCAAAATTTTTACTCTCCTACCACACCCTTCAATTTTTTAATCGCGATTTTAGTTGTTGTTTAGAACTATATCCAAAAAACTTAGCGATAGTTTGTTTTTTAAACAGAATGACATTATTTATGTTGCTGAACTTCAGATGGCACTACGTCCGCCTCATCGAATTTTCTTGAGTTTGTAACTGAGTTTATGAATTGTTTGGTTCCACAATTGGTAAAAGTGGGTGTCGCTGCGATCAAGTTCTATGTATATTCTAGGTATTTTCCAGCTTGGAAATACAATTGAAACCGGTAGTGACTGATTTTACGTAGACGAAGTTGCTTAGGTCAGCTAGTATCCAGGAGAGGGTTCGTGAGCAAGATCCTCAAAGTGACCCTCTCCGCCAACGGAGGACAGGCAGGAGGAGGCGGCAGTTTGATCGCCTCCTCCCACCATAGCTGGACCGGGGAGGATGGGTCGGGGGACCCATCTTCCCATTGCACAGTTCCGGCGGAAGGAGGAGACGGCCGGTGTGTACCCGGCTGTCTCCTAACAAGACGGGGCCCGGCGGCGGCGCTTTCGCTACTGGGCCAACCGCTGGGGCGGCACGATGAAGTCTATAGAGATCTCGTGCCGCCCCAACTATAGCGGCAGACGTACACCGTGGGGTTTTAGTCCGTGCGACTCGGACATAACCCACCCTCTCCCCCGGGAGGGTGGGCGTATCCATAAGGGATTTCCCCAGGTTAAAAAAAAAAAAGGTCCCCGGGGGGGAACCTGAACTGAGTCGACCTTCAATCGACTAAAAAACTCCACGGTAACCTACGCCGCACTATGGGAGTGTCTCGGGGTTGCGTTAACAAGCTCCGCTACACCCCCGGCGGCAGGCGTTTCCCACGTCCCATGTGTGATCCTTGTGGCACACCCGATGGTATAGTGGTCATATGTGACACATAACTTTGGACCATAACTAACTGGGAACGATTTCTTAAGTATGACTCACACCATCGAAGTAGAGAATCATGAATACGTAAATTCATCATTTTACGTAATAATAAGTCATGGGTAATGAGATCAAAGGCTTTATTAAAATCTGTATATATTGCATGTACCACTTTCCCTTTATCTAAAGACATTGCAACGTCACTAGTAAAGCATAGCAGATTAGACGTTGTTGACTTTTTAGGCAGAAAGCCATGCTGCGCAGGGTGGAGTAGCTGCTTGACATGCCAATAAACTTTTTTAACTACTAATGATTCAAAAACTTTGCCAAAAGCAGAAAGGATAGATACAGGACGATAGTTAGAAACTTCGCAGGGGTCACCATTCTTCAGAACGGGTGAAATTCGAGCTAACTTTCACTGTTTGGGAAATATCCCAGTTGTTAATGATTCATTATAAATCGATGTCAAGGGATAGGTCAATGATTTAGCACATCGTTTAAGAAACATTGCTGGAATGCCATCTGGCTCTGCCTCTTTATTAGCATCTAGGTTAGATAAGACGGTGGCTACTTCAGATTCACGTAAAGTAATATTATTTAATGACAGAGAACTGCAAAATCTTTCTAGAATAGAAAGCGATCAGAGAAAATATTATATATTTCTTGACCTCCGCTTGCTGTTCGTTGTCCAAGAAACATTTTATTTGGTAAATAATTACTATTCGATTTTAGACCATTTATATAAGCCCAGATGTACTTTAGGTTAGTACGAAGAATTCTAGCGGCTAAACATTTAAACTCTTTTAGAAAACCTTTAATCATAACTTCACATCTTTTTCGGAGAGTTTCATATGTGAGCTTATCTATTAAATTTCCATACTTCTTAAATGTATTATGGTATTTTTCCTTCTCCTTTAAACATTTAATCAAGGATCTATTAAACCATATCGGGTATCGAAGATTTTGCTTTCTTGTACGTGGTGTGTGGTTACTAATAATTTCGTCGAGTTTCGAATAAAACGTTTGCATTAAAATTACTAGCTGTACGCCAAAACTCTAACCAATTTATATTGCCTAAATCTTTAATTGCCAATTCATAATTGCATTTATGGAAGTTAAAATATAGAGAAGGCTTGGGTCTCAGAAAACCCGTATTTTGTGTTACAAGCAGTAGGATGTCAAGGGCAGGATGGTGTGGGTCTAATTTACTCAAGGGAACTGCTTTAGAGACTTTAATGTATCGCGAATAATTAGAGAATATCAAATCCAGCGTACGACTGTATTCATTTTGAACATGATTACATTGATCAAGGTTATAGAAAGACATCTCATCGATCAACTTGTTTTCTAGTAAGCCATGACATACTGGCATGCAGGTATTATAAATATATTGCTAAAGTTCTTCAGAAATATGTCAACGTATTCGTGACTTAGGGGCGGGGTGATATATATTACACAAATATGTAATTGTAAAATAATTTGGTTATGTTAACAACACAAAGTAACCCACAGCTCTTCACATTTGGATTCCCAAGCGGTCATTCTTAAAACTTTAAGTTTTTTAAGTACAGCTATGCAAAACCTCCTCCATCCTTTCGAATAGCATTAATGTTTGAGCTACGATCGCGTCTAAAAATGTCGTATCTATCATATAAAATCTTCTCTTTTGGTCCTCAGACCACGTACATTTTGGTAATAGATAGATAGATTGAATTTTGAAATTGGACACGTACTAACAATTCAAATAAATATCATTATAACTGGTATGAGGTTTACAAAGATTTTATATTTTCGGAGGTAACCCTTATAGATTTAGAATTACTATTTTTCCGAATAAAAATACAACCACAACGAATCCAAACGAACTCATATTTTTTTTCCTTGACAATGAGCCTAGCAGCCGCATGCAGTTTTTTTATTAGCTGGTGATAAATGTTCCGCTACATAGATTGGTTGACTCGGTTCTGCGATACCTAGATTGCTGGAATTCATTTTACTTTCAGGACTAGCCCTATTGTGTCTCTTCACTGATGCTAAGACTCCATTAATTAAGACTTATTCGAGGACTTGCAAACTTTACTATAATGGATTTAGGGCGACTGGAATCGGAATTTTGTTTCGGAACTCTATGAAAGTTCATTATATCACAATCCTTTAGGTCATATGACAAAATTTTAGCCAATCGATTAATAATTATCAGCAGATTTTCATTCTTGTGTTCTGGAATACACTGTAACTCCAAGTTGCATGATCTGAATTGCTGCTCTATGAGGTCCAATTTCGAATTGACTAAATTTAATTCTGAATGTAAATTCTAGTTTTTAGTCTTTATTTTGTCAACTATCTTTATTTTATCATTAAAGTCTTTACTAATATCGTTGTATTGAGAGCTGATGAAAGAAACGCTGGTTTTTAACTCCTCGATTGTATTAAAGTATTCTTTGAGCTCGTCGATAGAATCAACATTTAAAGTCGGAAGCGTAACAGGAGAATCAGATAACAGTGACGATTTTATTGGTGTGTTTGTATTATCACCCTTCTTCTCCGAGGATTTACAGTCCGGACACTTCCAGGTTAATTTTGCGTGTTTGGATTCTTTTCCGTAGTTGTCAGCAGTTATTCCCAGACATTGGTAATAAATAGTAACCGCTTGAGCAGTCACTGCAGGACTTCGTTTCACTAGCCTTAACAACCTTATCACAAGCTCTACACTTTATTTTATTGTTTGTGTTACGCCTTTGTAACTTAATAGCCAAGTTGTAGCGAAGAAACTCTTTATAAAAAATAATAGCAAATCGGGAGTTTTGCGAAAGAGGGTTGATGACAGGTGTAGTGTAGGGTAATCTTAATAAAGAAGTTTTATAATCTCCGTGGAGGATGTTTCAAAGCTTTCTTTTCGGAAATATCACGTACACAAGACCACACAAATATCGAAATTAGTAGTATTACACTTGTGTGCAATATTCTAAACCACAATATGACGCGACTAAACACTTTTAACACCAAAAACTTTATTTTTACGGATCGAGTTAAAATACGATCTTGCGTTACTATTTTTTTTTTGACAGATTTTGAATACTAGTACTTAGAATAATTACTAATTGAATTTTTAACTAATTGAATAATTACTACTTTGAATAATAGTAATATATTATTGAGATGTATCTTATAAGATTTTGCCAGCATAATCGATATACCGGCTGAGAATTCCTTATTGAAATATGCCACGGCTTAGTTATTATAAGTTGTATTAAAATTATGAAAAAAAAAATGTGGCGCCATCTATGAGATGTTTATAACAGTCGGTCCTACAGTTTTCTTTCAACAAAGTAATTTAAAGTGCCATCTATTGAAAACTGACGAAACTTATAATGGATAACAATAATGAACATTGATAATCATTTAATAATTTCAATTTCTGATCAATCTATGCAATCATCATCCAACTCATTCAATTCCTTCATGGCCTTTTAATCTGTCTTTCAATAGGCCATTCGGTCGGAATATAAACAAGTATAGTTGAACTTTTTGACATTGGCTCCCTCAATAAATACCAGGCAGCCTCTTCACTTTTTATCTCGGTGTGATTCAAAAGATTAGTACTAATATTTTTAGTAATTTCAAATATATCGAATTCTGGATATGATTTCAATTTGTTTCCTTTGTAAAATGCAAACACCTCTGTTTGTTTTATTGACGTATTCCACGGCATAAGCTGTGCACGAATACGCCTCTGTCATAAATGGAAAATCAGTTCAATATAAATGGATTAAAAGGATTGTACCATTTTTACTGCAGAATCTTTGTATCATATAGCCTCAGCTAACAATATTGCTAATGTATGTTCTCGTCAAGAACTTCCACACAACCTTCTTCAATATACGTTGTGACGGCCTTTCTGGTTATAAGAACCTGAGCGTTGGCCAATATCGAAAGAATTTCCATTACCAAACAGCGATAAAGATAATATAGTGTCTATTGAGGAACGTAGATCGGTTGCGTTGCTTATTCGTGTTGGGAGTAGACGCGATTCATTAATCAATCATCTAATAAATCAGTACTCTTCGTTTGTAAAAATTACTCGAATCGTATTATATATGAAACGTTTCACTCACTACATTATAAATCCAACGTGCTGGTTTAGAGTTTGAACAACGACACCCCGCTCTTTTACCCAGTGATCAAATTCATCGAGTCCATTCATCGTAGTTATCGTTATACCGGAAAACCTAACTAGTATCTTTTGTCCATATTAAGTCGTATCATTAGTTTTTGTTTACTTAGTTAAGAATCCATGTTTTTTATATATTCTCATATTTCTCTATTTTCTTTGGAAAATACTTTGGGTATTTTGGTGGCCGGTATGTATCGTCAATAGAACCTTTTTATATAAATCGATTGTTGACGTTCAGATCTCAGTTAATTAATAGTATCGAGACTCCAACTTTTTGGTAGTCATGCGCGTGAACGTCAACGACAAAGAACAAAGTGTCATTCATTCTTCTGTTTTCCATCGAACTATCGAGGCGATCATATTATAATGAGCAGCTGAAACAAATATCATCATCAAAACAAGAATCATTATCCAACATTCGTGGAAGCTCAGCGGCCAGCTGGAACAGAAACGAGATCACGAGGTACGTGCATTGTATCTTTACTGTTGTTAGCTGGATCTGAACGAAAACTCTAAAGGTTCTCGAAGACCCTTCGGGGTCCCCCAGAGTAGCAGAAAGCCACTTCGGTGGTGCGCATGCTACAATAGGGAACAATGAATATATAAATACAGACACACATACATATATATATACATAAATATAAATAAAAATAGAAAGTCGTAGAATAACAGGCTAAGTTATTTGCATTGAAAGTAGAAAAGTTTTAAAATTTGAGCTGAAAGCAAATAAGGATATAGAATTACAGATGTGTGGGGGAATATTGTTCCAGCATTTTGTGGCCTGGTATCTGAAGCTACCTCGAAAGGCAGTGGATTTGTGCTTATGAATTCTTAGACAGCTTAAGTTACTACGATTCACGACTTTCCTTTGTTGGCCTAACCACTCAAGTTTGTTGTACACCCGTACAACGCAGGGAACGCAGACATTTTAAAAATGGTGGACATACCCTATGTCGGATGTTCAGATTTTACAACTCCGAAGAGTAGTTTAGAGAAGTATAACTTATAACGTGCCTCCATTTTTAAAATGTCTGCGTCATTTAGATATGTCGTTACATGAGCACACGGTAGGATACGATAGCAGGTACCGGGCGCATGCATTTTGGACTCGTTGAAGAAGTTTTTTAGTACTACTCAATAGACAAGGGCTTTAAACGTAGATACAATAATTGAGCTTGGAGAGTATTAAGGTTTCGCATAGATATTACGGATTTCGGTTTTTAAGAAATCACGTATCTTGTATAAAACTATGAGTCTAAAAAAAACTATTGTGTCATCGATTCACAGTTTTCATATGTGATTTTAATGAAATACTTAGCAAACTATTTTTTCCCGTATAACCCGAATCATGAAATATGTTTTTTTGTCCATAGGTCGTATGTCGTGGCAGCCTGCCTTATATTACCATAAATCGACGGATCAAACGTTAATATTAATTTCGCTTTTGCTTAAGCATCTTCTGCTTCATTTTTTGTCGTTGCACTCGCCAGTAACCTTTTTTCGACATAAGACGCCATGTCTTCTAACACCAACACATTTTGCAATACAAAACACTAATTGTCATAGTTTTCACGTCCTTTTAATATCGGAACAATTTACTGTACAATTTATCGATATTGTTATTGCTAAACACACATAAATATTCCTCTTTTAATATGTTCAGTATTAATGAAACGGGTCTGGGTCCATAACCTATAAGGAACGAACAATGACAACTACAAACAGAGCATATTATATTAAGCACATCCGTAATAATATAGATGGCTCTAGTACACCTACATTTGATTTTGTTACCATAATAACAAGAGTTAATTGCTATTGTAAATATGATAGAGAAGGGTAAAAACTGAGACTAGAACACTGGCATTGTTTGGGTCCTTTAAATAGTAGAAATAGGAATAAAATAAGAGACGGTGCAGGGACCGACATTTCATACGGTTGTGTTTGTTATTCATATGACAATAATTGAAAGGAGTACATGCCAGGTATGTAAGAAAGAAAACTGTATATCTACCATTCACTTGTGTGTGGATCCATGGAGGAGAATTCTATTGGTGGATCAAGATCCTTCCTAATTTTTATTGACGATTTTAGTGGTATGGCCTTTGTTTATTTTCGTAAAGCACAAAGAAAGAGAGCCTTAATATACGTTATAGAAAACCAGTATAATAAAAATATTGTAGACGCCCAAGGCAGCTTTTGTAGCGGGGAAGTTTTGTAGCAATTAATATGAAGAATATTTAAAGGAAAGTGGTATTTTACACCAAAAAACGAATACACCGCTGAACACAAAGAGATGAGTGAACGTATTAAATTAACCACTCGGGAAAGAGCTCTATGTACGTTATTTAATACAGGACTCCCTAAGAAGTTTCGTTCAGAAGCAACGCATATTGCTGTATATCTTACAACTAGGTATATTGATTGTATTGGTTTTGAATAGCAGAAAGTATGAACTCAAAGAACCGGTAAAGAACCGGTTTTAAGTTAACCGGTAAAGAACTGGTTTTAAGTTCTTTTCTAATATCATTATTTAGCCTTGGTTGTATTTAGTAATATATAGATTACTTGATGTAGTGTAGGCGTTAAAGCTATTGTTTGTTAATGATATGAAATATATTAGGTCGTTACCTATGAAATTGCCGTTTTTTATGAAAAAATGTAAACGAATTTTGTCATGTATTTTTTATTTGTATTAATCGAAGTAATCACCCATGCAATCGATGCATCTTTGCCAACGCAGTGGCTGTTTATTGATGCCCGTCTTAAAGAAATCAGCTGGACGGGAGGTAAGAAATTCTTCAAAGGCATTTTGTACTGCCTCTCGGGTATTGAATTTTTTTCCCGCCAAGGAGTTATCCAAATTCTGGAAAAAGTAGAAGTCTGTAGGCCCAAGGTCTGGTGAGTAGGGCGGACGACGGAAAACTTCCAACCCCAGTTCATGCAACTTGGAGACCGTCTGCTGTGCAGTATGAGGTCGCGCGTTGTCGTGCAGGAGCAGCGGAGACGAGCGATTGACCAATGCTGGTTAGAGATGTGCCAGCTTCTCCATCATTGTGTTCAGTTCTTCTACATCTGCAGTAATGCTCACCCCGTTTGGTAAGAAGCTATGATGAATCACACCGGCGCTAGACCACCAAACAGTGACCATCACTTTTCTAGG
>MU158813.1:173198-400261 GCA_015888305.1 Antheraea pernyi | reverse complement strand
CATTTGTCAAGCTTTTTTACTTTGCCAATTTGACGCAAATGGACCAATATTGTTTTGACGCTAACGTCGAAAGCTGCTGCTAATTCAGCCGTAGCTTGTGTATCATCAGCTTCCACAATCGCCTTTAATTCGTCATTGTCGACCAAAGTCTTCGGACGACCGCGAGGTTCATTTTTCAGGTCGAAATTCCCAGAACGGAAGTGAGCAAACCAATAACAGGTGGTGCGTTGGTTTGTAGTGTTAGCTCCATAAACGTTGTTGATGTTGCGTGACGCTTGTGCCGCGTTGCTGCCACGACGGTACTCATATTCCATAATTACTCGAATTTTTAACGTATCCATGATGACAAAAAAGATTGAAATGCGATGAAAATGTAACACTAATCAATAAACAAATGACTACTTTTGGAAAAGAATTCCATGTTTTTAAAATAAAATTAATTTGAAATTAGAATTCTTAGGCAAACAAAAATTATTTTGATTTGAAATGGCCAGTACTGCAGAACGGCAATTTCATAGGTAAAGACCTATTATTATTACTGGTACCTTCCATTACGCATTAAACGTAGTGTCGATTACCTTGGAAATAAAATTGTATGTAATAAAATATGTGTCGGAACATTTGAAATACTAAATAAAATAAAAAATAAAATAGCCTTTATTGCTGTTAACTATTTTCTAAAACTTAGTTAAATCGATTTGCATATTAATGATCGGCAACTGCGTGTAGTACAGCTTGTCCCTCGACAAAGGCCTCCTCTAAAGATTTCCATGTATTTCTGTCTCTTGCCAAACGGGTCCATATCGGACCAGCTATTTTCTTAAAGTCGTCATCCCACCTTTTGATTTGTCTGCCTCTATTTCTTTTGCTATCTCTTGGATACCATTCAGTTACTAACTTGGTCCATTTTTCTTTACTATCCCTTAACATGTGTCCCGCCCAACGCCATTTGAGTGCCCTGTAGGCTGTGTGTGCTTTTTTAAATTTTGTTTTCTTTTTAATTTCTTGTAATTTCACTCTATCTCTTCTTTTTATACCTAAAATACTTCTTTCGATTGAATTTTGGCAGATTTTTAATTTACTTTGTTGTAGTTCTGTTAACGCCCATGTCTGGCATCCGTATAGTAAGCATGGCATTATGCATATTTCGTATACTTTCTTTTTTCCCTTCATTGGCATATTGTTATCCTTCATTATTTCCCTGAGAGACCAAAACCGTTTCCATGTATTAGTTATCCTTCTTTCTATTTCTTTATTCATACCATTATCTGTAGATATAAGTTAACCCAAATATATATATTCATTTACATATTCTATGTGTTCCTTATTTACTGTTATTGGTTCGTTGGTAGCTTGTTTAGAATTTGTCATAATTTTGGTTTTAGTTAGGTTCATTGTCAGGCCGGCCTTAACACTTTCATCTGATAGTTGCTGCATCATTAGTCCCAGGGTTCCTGCGTCCTCTGAAAATAAAACCAAATCATCCGCGAAGCGCAGATGGTTGAGATTTTCGCCATTTATATTAAGGCCAATTTTGGTCCAGTTTAGGTTTCTGAAAATCATCTCCAGCACTGCTGAAAATAATTTTGGTGATATAGGATCCCCTTGGCGTACACCTCTTTTAATGGGAAATTCGTTACCCGTCGTTTCAAGTTTAACTTGTGCTGTGCTCGCTGTGTATACTTTTTTAATTATTCGTATGTATTTTTCTTGCACTCCTTGTCTTTTTATTGCCTCCCATATATACTCATGTTCCAAAGTATCGAACGCTTTGTTGAAGTCAACAAACCCAATATAATATGTTTTATTATATTCTCTATATTTCTGTAGTACTTGTTTTAGGGTGTGTATATGATCTATAGTTGAGAATTTGCTTCTGAATCCAGCTTGTTCCTTAGGTTGGTTCTCATCTAATGTATTGGTGATTCTGTTTAGTATGATCTTCGAAAATATTTTATAGATATTGGACATTAGACTGATCGGTCTATAGTTTCCTATGTCGCTCTTGTCTCCCTTCTTATGCAGCAGTATGATTGTCGATTTTGTCCACTCTTCCGGAATGGTTTCTGTTTCGAGGATTTCATTGAACAAATCTGTAAGTATGGGTGCTATCACTGGTAACGTAGTTTTTAGAAGTTCATTTGTGATTAAATCTGATCCAGGTGCTTTATTTAGCTTTTGTGTTTCGATAGATTTTATTGTTTCTTCCTTTAGAATTGGTTTAATTTCCTCTTTATTTACTGAATCATATTCTTTTATTATTTGTTCCTCTTTTCGACTTTGGTATAAATTTTGGTAGAATTCCGTAGCGATTCCTATTATTTCTGGTCTTTTGCTAGTCTTTCCCCTATATTTATGTTTCATATTTGGAATCCAATCCTTTTTGTAATTCATTTCCTTAAGCGCTTTCTTAATTCCTCCTGTTTTTTCTATATGTTTTCTTAATGTGGTTAACCTTTTTATTTTTCGTTCTTTCCTAAGCTGTTCGCTAATCTTTTTGCTTATGTCTGCTATCTTTTGTCTATTGTTATTAATATTTATGCCTTGTTGTATAATTTGTTTCCGTTCTTGTAATAATTGTTTACTTTTAACTGATATCTCTGTCTTGCTCGTCTTGTTTACTTTTTTAGTTTCTTTTTTTAATTGATTGAGCAATCTGGTGTATTTTTCTTGGGTCGATATACATTCTTTCCTCTCACCTTGCAAGGATAACTCGAGGTTATTCAGAAGTAAATCAGTGTTACCGGTACATTCGATGGCTCTCATACTGTTGTGAAATTTTCGTGCCGTTTTAGCACGTATTCCTGAGAGATTTGCTCTAACCATTCTATGATCTGAGTTAAAATTAAAATTGCTTAGAATAGACAAATCTTTAAAAACTTTAACATTATTAGACATAATATAGTCTATCTCGTTTTTATATCGGCCATTAGGAGAAATCCAGGTCCATTTCTTTGATGGTTTCTTTTTGTAAAAACTGTTTAGGATGCTTAAATTGTTTTCAGTAGCGAAGGAAACTATCCGTGAGCCGTTTTTACTTCTATTGCCAAATCCATGACTTCCTATGGTATATTCTTCTCCACTTTTTTGTGTGCCAATCTGTCCATTAAAGTCGCCCATAATTATTATATTTTTGGATGCATTTGTAGTGATGGATTGTAGGTCTTCGTAGAATTTTTCGATTTTTGTTATGTCTTCATTTCTATTTGATTCGGTAGGCGAATACGCCTGGATTATAGACCACACTTGGTCTTCCTTTCCATCTACAGGTAATTGAATGTTGAGAAGTGCAATCCGTTCTGAAATCCCTCTTAGTTCTAGTATGTTTTTGACAAGGTTTTTTTTAATCATGAATCCGACTCCGTATAATCCGGGCGTCTCCCCAATATGGTGCAGTATGTATTTTCTTTGGTCTTCTATTCTTTCCCCAATTCTTCTCATTTCACTAATACCAATTATGTCCCATTTTATTTCATCCAAGGCTAATTCCAGTTCCTGTAGTTTTTCCATAGTTCCTCGTGATCGACAGTTTAAGGTTGCTATATGTATATCGTTATATTTCTTTCTTCTGATATTTTGTTTTTTTATCTTCAGAGGGTCGTAGTCATTTTCCCCCACGAGGACCAGTCGGCTTGGGGGAGTTTGGTGTTTTCTAATTATTTGATTTTCTATATTTTTGTGTTGTTCTCCTTGTTGTATTTTCCGGTTGCCGATTGCTAATTGTTATTGCCTATATCAGTCGTACAGGAAGAGAGAGAGCTGGATCTGCCTCTCATGATATCAAAGGCGTTACGCCTATAATTTTGTAATGGCGTCCAGATTTGTTGTTTTTTTGCTTGAGTATTGTCTCGCGGTGACGAAGATATTTCTCTCTTTCTTTTGTCGTTGATTGTATTATTTTCCTTTACTACAAGCTTGTCATATTTCAGGTATGCGAATTTTCCTTTCGCTCTTTCTTCTTTCAATTGAATTTGTAGCAGTTTTCTCTTCTCCAGAACTTCTTTAGAATAATCCTCTGTGATATATATATCTTTGAGATTTTTCCGAATTTTCATTACCTCATTTTTCTTCCATGAACTGACAAAGGATAGCAAGACAAGACTCGGCTTTCCGTCTGGGTTTTTCTTTCCAATTCGATAAATGTTATTTATTTCAACCTCCCCAATGTTTATATTTATCTTTATTAAATATCTTCTTCGCCTCTTGTATAAGACCTGACGTAGATTTCTCTTCTTCTTTTAATCCGAAAATTATAATGTTATTTTGCTTCTTATCCCTTTTCAAATAATCGATCTCTTTCTTAAGGTTTATTAGTTTTTTCTTTAAATCTTTATTTTCTTCTATAATAGGTTTAATTTTTTCATAATTTTTTTTTCCATAATTGAATTAGTTATAGAATCTTTCAGTTCAGCCGTCTGTTTCTGCATTTCAATTTTAATTTTGTTAAACAGAATTTGAAATTGATCTTCCATGTTTAAGTTTGACTTCTTTGCGTAAAATGGAACGTAACAGTAGAATGATAATTTCGAGTTGGCAACACTGAAGCGACGTATGATACTGACACTGTCAAGCTGTCAGTGACTGATAGTGTCATTGATGTTATAATAATTTACTGTTATAAAAATGTCTAACCTCAATCCGGTAGTTGTTGAAAGGTTAATTTAGTTGTAATCTGATTTATTTCTACTTTTATTACATCTCATTCAATGGTTCCACAGATCCACAGCACTTATGATTGTGTTTTTCACTATTCAACTGTCCGTAAATGTTTTTATTCACAATAAGTTGAGGACTGCACTAGAACGATGTTTTCGCTTCGAGCACCGGAACCGGAAAAACTAAACCGTGTTTAATAAAAGTAAAGTGAAATAAAAATATTGTTTATTTAATTTTTTAATAACAGTAAAAGTAAAGACTATTCCATACTCTGATGAAAGTATACTTTCCAGTATATCCAAGAGTGGATTATAACTTAAAGATGGCGATAGGGGACCGGAATGGAACCGCCATAAAGGCAGTAACGTCTAAAATAGTTAAATATATATATATATATAAAATAAAAAATAAAGTATATCCAAGACACAATTATTTAATACTAGCTGTGCCCGCGACTTCATCTGCGTGGAAGTTTATGTAAAAACAGTGACCAATAAAGTCATCTGAATGTATTAAGTCCTTTTTTTCTTTACCTGTCTACTTTTCTCTCGTACTAACACCGCGTCGTCATTAAAACTACAATAACTTTCGATAGAGTGGACCGACTTTAATGAAACAAACACTAAGTTACTCCCGAGGGATATGCTTTACGATTTTCTATGTTTTATTGTACCGCGTACTTTAGCAGTGATGCGCGTTCATATAGATATAGATATAACTAGATGGAACTACTTCATATAGATATAGATTATATAGATATTTCAAAAAATTATTGAAATGTATTTTATGACTTATTCTTAAACACTTGCAACAAATCAAACTTGTACGGACACGTTAGATATACATTCTTATTATATATATAGATAACATTAAAATTATATATATAAATATTAAATATATGTGTTTATTCGCAACGATTAATATCAATGTTAACGCATCATGTATTCTTTATACAACAATATCGATAATAAATGTTATAATTTAGTTTTTCTAATGACTGTTTTGGGCAAGACATTGGATATATGTGCACAACAATTATTTAGGTTTAGATTAACATTATACGAATAAAAGGTGTTTCATGCAATTGAGATAATATTTTTTAATAATTTATACAATGTTAGAATTAATAACAAAAACATACAAAATTATATACCGAAAAACAACAAGAAGATCAACAAAATATTCTCATTTTACGTTATAATAGCTGTTATAAAGATGAACATTGATGTAAAGCGTTTGATAAAAAAAAATTATGTAGAGCATTGCGTTGTAGTTTTATTCATTATTAAATCAGCTGCTCTCTCTGCGATGCCATATATACCTCCTAGAGTTTTTCCACTTAAAGTATCAGGCAAAGAAGATGCGTCAATAACGCGCAGATTAGTAGTATTCTTAACTGTCATATCAGGGTTCAGAACGGAACCTATTGCGCAGGTGCCGCAATAGTGCCACATAGTTGCAGACATCTCTAGAACGTAACATCTCATGTACTCCTCTGAAGTGGTATCCAAATCATTACATTTTGTTAAATTGAAATTGTGCATCGAAGAGTTGAAACTTTGAAAATAGCTAGAATCAGTAATAGAAAGAAAATCTATTACACTCTGTGTTAGAACATCCAAGTCACTTTCTTCATCTAAATGATTCAGGTCCACTATTGGATCAGCAGTCGGGTCGGTGCTGTTAATTGTAACTTGGCCTCGACTTTCCGGATGAAGTAGATAAAGTACAGTAATCAGCAGTCTATTATTCTCGTTAATGTCATAAATTTCTTGACATATATCTGGATTATATTTGAAGATCCACGAGCAGAACAACCCTATTGATGATGAGCTTTTACTGAACAGTAAATTAACTGTTTGGTAAATTGCGTTCTCACTATTGTTTAAACCAGCAGAGCCGACCGTGACGGGCATTGGAAACGTGTGATAATTTATTGGTTTCGTATCCTCCGTTTCTCCTAATGGAAACACTAGTATCACTCCGCAGTGATCGATCAGATTTTGTCCTACAGGTAACTCAGTTACCATATCCTTTCCAAACTTCTCTAACGTTTCTTTATCGCCGATTCCCGAATGAAGAAGGATAGCAGGTGAGTGTATTGCTCCAGCTGATAAAACAACTTCACTATTTACATTAATTGTTGTAGTTACACTATCAGAGTCCAAAATTTCGATCCCAGTTGCTTTGTTGGTACTATCAAATATAATTTTTGTAACTTGTGTATTATATTTCACATGCAAATTTGGACGATTTACGGCACGAGAAAGATAAGCTTCACCAGAGCTTTGTCTTGCACCATTGGCAATAAAAAAGCTAGGTTGAGTGTACCCCATAATTTCGTTGGCATTTAAATCTATCAGCACGTTGCGACCTGTTTCATTAAAGGCACCTAGAATAGGTATATTTGCATCATTCAGTTGTCTTGTTATCTTAATTGGACCAGAGTCGCCGTGGTAATCCGAGAATTCAGCCATAATGTCTTCATCCATTATATTTTCATATTTCTTAAAGTAAGGCAACATATTTTCATAACTAAAATCATCGCAACCAGTCAAGTTTTCCCAAATAGCGAGATCGTATTTATTAGCCCTAATATACATCATATGGTCTAGGCAACTGGAACCCCCAAGCACTTTACCTTTTGTAACTTGTGAAACGTGACCAACCAAATTCTGATCTGAACGATTATTGTTTATTGAGCTGATATTCCAATCAGACCTTGTATTTGGTGATATAGAGAACAGTCCGGGCAACTGAAACGTAAAATAATATTTTAATATCAATAGGTTATTCATAATTTTAATGAGGCTTTACTTTGGAAATGCATTGTCTATATAACTAATACGTGAAGAAAAAAATATTAATCCGTTTTGTATCATATTGAAGGCATGTAGAAGTATGAAATTTGCTGTAATTAACGTCAGTCTATTGTCTAATGGTTACTCAGACTGAAGAACACTTTTAATACTTTATAGATAACGTTTGGTCACAATTTCATCTGAGTTTTAATAACGTGGTCTAAAATGGTAAACACGTTTGATCTCCAATGGCTTAAAATCTCTAGTCTCCCTCTAGAGACTGGTTCTCAATTGTAGTAGCCAAAACGCGCTCATAGGTGCTTGGTAACAAATTTTCGACATGAGGTTTGTAGATAGCCAAACGCGTTTAAAAGAAGCCCTACTAGAAGATACTATCATGTTATGGTCTCATCGCGATGTTTTCTTTCATCGAAGGCTTCGACTCAGTTGCAAGGATTCGAACCTACTTCGATCAGTGCGGTGTCCGAACGTACTATCAACTAAGACATCATTTATAAAACCGTTACTTCTAAAAAATATGACAATAGTTATATTATCTAATTAAAATGCATTATAATGATGAAATATATTAAGCTATCATCTTCTGCTAATATTAGGTATGGACAAAAGCCACAGATAGATACTCTTAAAAGTAAGAAACTGGAAGAGGAAACCTGTAGCTTATATGACCTGACACTGAATGTGTTGCGCGAGGAGATGAGTTACACCATTAGATGTTGGACATAACGACGCGAGGTAAAACGACGCAAACTTTGCCAGTTACATATCTATCTTAGAAGTTTGTAATGAATGTATTTCAAGCAATGCTAAGAATTATTCAATTAGATTCAGTTTAAATTTGCAAAATAAATTTACACTAAGTCGTGCCTTTGTGGTAAGAGCATTCGTGTTTGTTACTCTAGATATTGTTAAGGTGTTCAAGTTGATAATTTCTTATTAGGTGATTCGCTTGAGTTTTATTTTCTGTATTGTAACAGTAGGGTTACCCGTCGCGGCGTCGCACGCGTGCTGTATACTAATGTGGTATCATAAATATTTAATCAATTTAGATCTGTTTTTGGCAGGATATTCCTAGTCATACAAACTAAGCTACGTAAGAATCACCGCATAATTTTTTTTTTGTTATACCTACGTTACCTTAAATCTGCGATATATTCTAAGATTTCCATTGTATACAGTTATAAACTATAACGGACGATTTTAATGTATACTATTATTATTATATGATCAATTATTTTAATATTTCAAAGGGCTTAGGCAGCGTTTTCAATAAAAGCTCCCAAATGGCTTGACTTTATCCAACACTTCTAGCAATTATTGTAATATTTCAACCAATTTACAAAAAAAACTTTACAAATTATACACGTAAACCTTCCTCGTGAATCACTTTATCTACCGCAAATCCGTTCAATAGTTTTTGAGTTTATCGCGAACAGACAGACGCGCTGGAGGACTTTGTTTTATAATATATAGTGATTCAATCGGCAACATAATTTTTGTATTAAATCGACTAAGTATCAATACTATATTGGTTAAAATAACATCACAACAAAATCAACTATTCTTTTATTGTATGTAGAAGGTAAAGCACCAGAAAACTCCTTTTGGGGACTCCTTTATAATACATCGACTATTCTTCCTGATATGGCTAATATATATAATATAAGAAATTCTCCATAGTGAACATTGAACTAAAATCAATTACGTAGTTTAGAAGAATTAAGGAAATATAGACCCACAGGATTAGTGACTTTTTAAAATAATATTTTGAATTGATAACAGTCTTAATGTCTAAAAGCATCGGTGATGACCGAAATATTTACGACTCTATCAGACTTTTTCTATTGAATTTACCCTTTTACACGTGATCTTAACGTATTACCAACATCGTATGTATTTGACATCAAATGAAGTGATCGAATATCAATGAATAACATCAATACTTTGCCCTCGTGGCATAAAATATGATTAGTTGTAAGTGGATATATGATATTGTTAAAATTCAACTCACCACACCCTCAATAGGTGTAATATCTCCAGCTTCGACCAATAGAACTGATTTACTTGGATCTTCACTTAATCTACTGGCCATAAGGCACCCAGCAGATCCACCGCCGATAATTGCGATGTCATATTTCGCTGTACAAATAAGACATATAAAATGTGAGTTTTATATTAGAACAATGATGACTTAGTGGTTAGCATGTTCGAACACTGTGTCTATCGACGTAGGTTCTAATACTTGGGAATGAGCTGGAGCTTTGAATGAAGGAAAACACCGTGACGAAACCACAACATGTTAGAAGAGCTTTTTATAAGCTCGTCTGGCTAGCTACCACCTTCGAATTGGAAATATGTCACCAAACACTTATGAGCGTGTTCTAGTACCCGCACTTGAGACCCAGTCGCCTTTAGGTTTAGCGTAACATCAGGTGAGATTGTGATAAAACGCTAATACCTATAAAGTCTATATAAAAAGATTTAGCAGTAACCTCAAATATTAAGTTTAACTTGCTGTAGTTTTGTAGTTAGCTCACAGATTTAATTCTTTTTACATGTCTAATGTTGGATAAGACTGTTCAAATGTTAACAGTTGGGAATTTTTTCAAATATCTTGAAAACGTTGAGCATTACTAGGTTATAAGGAATTCTTTACAGGCACTCAGGACACTTTGATGTAAAATAAAAAAATAAAACAAATTTTCTAGGTTGTTTCGTTATGAAGATTAAGTAAATACTTACATAAAAGATCTGCTGTTGCCGTATCCTGAGGAAAGCGATAATCGGTGAGTGCCAACATTGTCATCGCCGTCAGAGCGCTTTGGTAGGCCCCCACAGTTTCTACTACTGACGCAGGGGTCGTCATTTTCTCTGAAATAGTAATATTCTCATTGAATAGTCTTCCAACAGTGATTCTTCTGCTTCGAGATGTTGGAAGAGAGTCATATTTAGATAGTTCCATCTGGAACTAGTCCGAATAAACTTTTTTGCACTTCATGGTTTTTTTTTTATAGTAGCACGGCAAAATGACTGCTCTGTGCTTGATGGTAAGCACAGTACAATCCAAAAACAACGGCGACCACCGAGTGACACACTATCCATCGCCGGTCGCCACTGTCATGCCGACCTGCGAAAAGCTGGATATGCACAGGCTGATCCCGAAACGCGACTCGCAGAAGCGAATCACTATGACGGGCTTTTTCGCCATATACATGGTGGTTGCGACCCAGTCGGGCTGTAAAACCCTACCACCCCGTTTTCGCCATTGCCTCGTTCGTTATTCAGCAGGGTGTACCACGTGCAGGTGAGGTTGGCTTGAGTGTCTCAAGTGTTAGGTGTTATTCGACACCCCTTACATGGTATTACGAATACTAATAATTTAATTTTACACTATAAAAAAATAGATGTTAAAGGATAAAAAGGCTAGAAACTATTATTACCAGAGCTTGCCTTCTCTCCTTGACACCACCACGGTGATGTCTTATGCCAGTATAGCTTCTCCGCAACTATTTATATGATTTTCATACAATAAGACACTTAACTAAACAGTAAACAGGGAGATAAACGGTTTTCTCTGTAAACAGTTAAATTACAATAGCCCACGCTTCATTATTACTGGTAAACACTCAGCCATGTAAACATTTTTTTAAAATAAAAATGCTATTCTTGTTTCAGATATATCGAAGTTTTACATAATAATTTACAATTTTCATTACCAAAGGGATTAACTACTCTAAATCAAATTTCAATACATAAATTTAATAATCTTGGTATCACCTTATATTTTTCTAAATTGAAAATCAAGGAATTTATATACAAGTTTCATTTTATAGATTTTTGCGTCGGCATTTCATGATGAATGTAAAGATGATGGCATTGCTATGTCTTATATAATAGACTAGCCGACCCGTGACCACTTCGTTGGGCGGTAATACGTAAGTGTGGAATGGTTATTTTGCACTAAGACGCAGCGGAAGCTCTGAAAAGGAAAAAATACCCCGATTTTGCAACATTCTTCATTGCTGCTCCGCTCCTATGGTTCTTAGCGTAATGATATATAGCCTTCCCTGATAAATGAGCTATATAACACTGAAAGAATTTTCCAAATCGGCCCTGTAGTTCCTGAGATTACCCCTTACAACGTCACAAACTCTACCTCTTTATAGTATTAGTATAGATTATAGATAATATAATTAGTTAATAGCTTCTGCCCGTGACTTTGTACGTGTGGAATGGTTATTTTGCGCTAAGACGCAGCGGAAGTTCTGAAAAGGAAAAAATACCCCGATTTTGCAACATTCTTCATTGCTGCTCCGCTCCTATGGTTCCTAGCGTAATGATATATAGCCTATAACCTTCCCTGATAAATGAGCTATATAACACTGAAAGAATTTTCCAAATCGGACCTGTAGTTCCTGAGATTACCCCTTACAACGTCACAAACTCTACCTCTTTATAATATTAGTATAGATTATAGATAATATAATTAGTTAATAGCTTCTGCCCGTGACTTTGTACGTGTGGAATGGTTATTTTGCGCTAAGACCCAGCGGAAGTTCTGAAAAGGAAAAAATACCACGATTTTGCAAAATTCTTCATTGCTGCTCCGCTCCACATAGCTACAAACTCTACCTCTTTACAATATTAGTATAGATAATGGTTATCACCTCAGCACATCCACCGCACGAATTGTTGTGTCTTGAAATTCCACACAGGGCCATCATTTAATTAAAGAAGCACAATAACATTGAAACCTAAAAAAACAACTAATTGAAGTTAATAATGGAAGCTTGTATGAGCCCCACTGCTAAGGCAAAGTTCTCTTTTCGAGGGTAACTCACGACATATTAGCAATTATTTAATAAAATAAACATATTCCTATAGTTTACGTAGATAAGGTACTACAAGAAATTTTCTCAGGTTTAGATTTCCTTATAATGTTTTTCTCTAATATCAACCGATAATGGTATGCATTTAAATTAATAAACAGTTCACATCTATGAGCAAGTATTTCGTACTATTTCAGCTATGGAGAGGCATGTTCTACCGTCGGTATTATTAAATGGTCCTGAAGAACTGTTAAGTCTAATACTTGGTCTTATTTCGATAACAAAGTCATTATTATGATTCGTATTCATATTCTCAGTATCTATATTCGAACACTGCGTTAAGGAACGTACGTATCTTTATATATAAGTCTGAGTTTTCGCTGTAAGAAAACATATTGATGAAACCATGTCATGTTGGTAGTGCTTTTTTTGAAGGCTAACTATACCACTCTCAAGTTGAAAATATGTCGCCAAGCACCTGCAAATGTTACTCGGCAGCCGCATTTAATATCGAATGAAATTGCGGTCAATCGCTAAAACCTATAAATGGTAAAAATCAGACGCGCTGAGTTTCGAGATCATAGTTTCATGGTAACCTTTGCTTCAATACGAATACTAGGACATGACTATTGAGTCTAACTGTATTACTACCATCATAAATCAGGTGTAATTTCATCGTTAATCAGGATAATCAGCGTTCGATTTATCAAGCGTGCTGGTAGAGATACTCGTATATACCCGACTGAGTTGCGACTACCATTCAATCGGTTATAAATCTATTATAGTGACCCTCGTTTAGTTTATCACGTTTTACGACTTCATGTATACAGCATTCAAAGAACTAGTAGGTCGTCATGACGCCTCGTGAAGGGTTGAACATGTTTTTGAATTTGCATCACTTTGTTGTGTTATAATAAAGTAACAGTCCAAAAATCTTCAAAGTACTATTACCGTATCGTTAAAACTTTGGAAGAATCTATCAGTCTGATCAGTTTAAGTTGTGGTGGTCTAGTGGTATGACTGGTCAAATATAATTCCGATGTTTGCAGGTTCGAACCCCGGCATGTACCAATTTTTCAGAATTCGCGTACATTTACTAATTTCAATTGGTAACCATATCGGCTGACGATGGAGGAAAATATCCAGAGGAAACCTGACTGAGAAATGTTCTTGTGGTAACACCGTATGTGGGAAAACATAAAACATCACAGATTTTGATATCACTAATACGTCGTGGGCTGACGTGGTGATTGCGCCCATACCTTCCTTCGGGAAGAAGCCTATGGCCCAGCAGTGGGTCTCTTACAGGTTGGTAATAATGACATCGGTCAGTTTGATTACTTGTTCTTTTTACATTGGGTTTTTCAAGCTAACATGAAGAGATGTTTATACAAGCCGGTCCAAGAAAGACGACCAATGGTCATTCGCTTGATCTCTCGGTAGCCGCTGTTGTTATTGAATTGTTCTTTATATTCCATCAGGCAAAAAGTCGCCGTTTTGCCATACATCGATAAAAAAATACGTAGGACAACTATCGGGTCACCTACGAAAGGTAATGTAATATTTTTGTATACCTCCATTGTGAACGGTTTTCACCATTTGCTATTTGCTTGATTTTAATCTTCACGCTGCATACAAACGCCTTACTAATCCCATGACTACTGGGTATACATGACCGGGTTATGTGTATTTCCTGTTCGAAATATGACCAAACACATATTGAGGTATAACACGTGTACTTGATTGTCCCGAATATTCACAGATACTGAACACTCGAAAATCCCGAGCTCGGACTCCCATAAAAATTCGGCTTTTGTGTAAAGACTTGAAAAATATTGTGGCTCCTCAATATTATAACATAGTTCTAAAATATTACCCAATCAAGGAAATTGCTGTATTTTGTGAAAAGGTAAACAAAAATAATGAAGGTTAGTACAATATTCAGAATGAACCCAAAGGTTGTGATGTGTATTATCGAATTATGCGGCTAAATGTATATAATTTGAAGAAATTGAAGTTAGTATAAATAATAGTAACCTCCTAAAACTTCGTCTGCGTTAAAATATAGTATAAAAATAAATACACGCCAGCGCCATTAATTGGTGAGTATAGTGAAATGGGTAGCACAAATAGATTTCCCACGAAGAAATGCTTTTTTTTTCTCGAACTGATTACGCTATTGGCCTAGCAAGGCTACACCGGACTACAAGATATGCTTAAATATACTTGCCTATTACATTAAGTAATAGGGATGCAGCAGTATAACGACCACGTTGCAACGCTCAGAATATTTTGTATATGATATGAAGATATAACTCCGATTGCGTTGTCTAATACATTTATTTATAGTGGGGCAACGCCTTCAATAGATAAATTATATTTCATAGTGGATGATCTTGTAATCATAACATCAAACATCAACAAGTAACAATAAAGAGAAAAAATAGCAAATATGAACAAGAAAACAACGATAATAGTAGGTAATAACATGTAATTAACAACAATAAAACTATTTTGAATGCGCATGTCCTGCAACTAGCACTGGCACTGACACACATGTCAACGTGGGTGCCGTAGGTGCCGTACCTCGAGGTACGAGCGCGGATGAACCTACTATCCCTTCACCTCTTCTGTGTCCCTCTGATAGTTACATTTGTGTTCTGCGCATCAGAGAGGTCAAAAAGTTTGACGGGAACTAAATTTGTAAGAATATAATATGGTGTTACGCTATTCAATACAAATTTCATACTAATTATCCGTAAAATAATACAAAAGATGTGAAGAATAAGACCATATTTTAAGGAAGGTTTGTTCCCCATGCATTTAAGAAACGTATTATTGATAATTTGTTTCGCATACATTCAATTGTATGAGTATATACTTGATGATTTCAGTTCTATTGTATATAATGACGTTTTGCTCCTTTGTGTTGAAAACTTTTTCATTTAATATCATCTCGGTAATAATGATAATAATACTGTCATTGTTTAAGTGTAAACACAGACAACCGTCTGTTACACGTGACCGAAGGCGTCATAGCTCATCTCTGTTTTTGCTTTGCACAGGTGTGTGGTAAGCACAATTCAGTTAAAAACAACGATAACTACCGAAGAAAGTGATCACGTAAATTTGATAAAACTTACTAATGCAGCTTTAGATATTATATCTAAGAAGGAGCTTAATCCAGCCACACCAACACCTCTATCTACTATAGGTACCAACGTGACTGACGATGCAATTAGTAAGTTCATCCATCCTCACGCGCTCGACATTTTGGATTATAATTTAAAAATAGCGATAAAAATCTCAATAGAAATCCAATGTATAATAGTAAAATAATAGCAATAGTTGCTCACATTTAAAACAATTTTTAACATAATTAATAAACTAAACCAAAGCAAAAAGAAGATGAAGACCAAGAGTCGGCAGGACTAAAGAAGAAAAAAATTTAACGAGCTTATGAAAGATCTCTGTCCTACAGTTTTATATAAAACTTGACTTTTATTTCACAAATGAATAACAAAAATAATCAAAAACTAAATGTTTTGCTCTCGAGTAAATTCTAATACATTTTTCTTTTTTTTATTACAACCAATTCATCATTAACCTAATAGACCTTTCCAGATAACTTAAAGTTATATGCGTATCGGTTGCTATTTAAACAAGTGGCTGAATAACCCTATACGAGATCCATAGATTTGACCTCAACTCGGACAGAAAAGGCCTACAGAATTTTTTGGAGGCGACGATTACTTGCTTTAGTTTGCGTTTATAGGCCAAAACCACCTAAGCATAATCGTGGTCTTTAGGATTGTTTGCAACTTTTTTTCTCCACTGGTTGTGATTTTTTGCAGGATCTTCACAGTTGGAAAGATCACGCAATCACACGACGAATTAACTTTTTATAAATTGAACTGAACAGACGTATGGAGAAAACTTCTTTTTTGGTGATTTACATTGAGAAATCTAAAATCACAGTTATAGTTTGTAAATGTTGAAATGTTGCACGACATTATGCACTAAACACACATATACATATTTTAACGTAAATATATTTCCTACCTTCGAAGGAGTTACTCGTCAAAGTTATAATTAAAACAATTTGAAACGATTCATTCGAATGAATATCGTAAATACGCAAAAAGAATTTGTGTAAAGGTATAAAGGAGATTTTTGAATGATGCTCGTTTAGATGTCGCTTGGTTTGTGTTGTGAGTCATTAGATACGAGCGGGTGATAGATATAAATCATAGATTTTTTATTAGAACTTCAGATGTTATGTGACAGGTTGTTTCTTGATAGTAACGCTTAACCCCTTCTTCCGCTTCCGAATTAGCCTAAACAGGTCAAAATAGCAAACGCAAAGATTAAAAATTGGCTATTGGCCGCGACACTACCTACCTATATTCTGCGTTCACTCTGCGTCTATATTCATGTTTGGTCTATGGCCGCAATAATACATTTATCTATATGACAATGTGATACATTATATATAGTTTTTATTTTAACATATATTTAAAATGTTAATGTTTTCTATATATAATTATGGTTAATTTATAAAATGTATCGTTTACTATCGATTACTAAAGTATCTAAAATAAAATTAAACAATATTATATAAGTATCGCGACATCACATGACGCTTATTATAACGGATTTTGCGCGAATGGTGAGTTATTATTTATTTACTTTATATTATAAATAAAAGCTTTTTTCTTATAGGCTCACTAATTTATATACGAATGCAATTCAAATTAGTTTTATCTAAGTGTAATAATATAGTCCGCGATGTATACGAACTCTATAAAAAGCCTTGCGTATTTTTTTACTCACTACTTTCAGAATGCTACATAATCATTTACAATGCATTGATTTTGTGACATTGAATCTAAATTGCATCTTTTTTGGTAAGTTTTATATACGTCTCTTATGTTGTATTGAAGCACAAATATGTATTTGACAAAATATACGTTATAGTACATACTTTCAAAAATGACAAATATGTCGTGCCGACCCTACTTAGGTGGGATAAGGGTAAGAAGAAGAGAAGACATTGTATTTTGAAACTAAACTTTGTGTCTCAAATGCTTGTCATACAAATATATATTCTATATTTTTTTTCATGAATAACAACATGGACAAGATCGTGCAAAATTGTCGTCATGTTATAACTTAGTCCACAGAGGATCACAGGAAATACCGTACGAGTCGTATTCTGAGTAAAAAAGTCATTGATTTTGTATTGGAAGTCATTTGGGGAACAAAACGAGCGTAGCTTAACTCTGAGGGCGGAGGGAATTCCCCCTGAATAATTTATTTGACGTTACAATCGAACGTTCCGTTTACCTTTTAAATCCTCTTTTAATGACTCACTGGAAGTTAAGTCTTCTGACGATTCCATATCAACACACACAGAGACTACATTTACTTAACCTTTTAATTAATATTTTGTATTGTAATTACAGCAATACAAAATTACATTACTACCAAAAAAATATTTAAAAAGTCAATGCTAAGTATAAGGACTGCTGACAGAAGTGAAAACTCAAAGCAATGGAATAACTGTGTGTTTTATTTTTATTTTTAAATCAGTTGAATTCTTTAAATTTCACAATTTGTAAATTTAAATTATTAACATTAGCCCGGTTTCCACATCTATTGGCGCTTGGAGCAATAATTATACAATTTTTTATACAATATATTAATTAATCAAAGATATAATGGGCTGCACAAGCCCAGTATAAAATATCAATATAACATGTACACTAGGGTGGTTCATTTCCGCAATTTTTTTTTTCGTTGCTCCTGCAAAATAGAAAAAAAAATTCTCACCAAGTTTGAGTTCTTAATATTAATTTTAAGTACTTACAATTTAAATTTAAAGTTTTACCATTCAAAATGCATGTAAAAAAATCTTTTTTTTCGAATTTCTAATGCTTACCCGGCTTTTACAATATTTCAAATCGGTTTGATGGAACTTGTGGGGGAATTTCACGCTCTTCAAAATAGTCTTTGTGTTTTTTTATGTAACTCGCACTGGTTCACCAGTAAGAGTCGTCAAAGTACAGTTTTGAAAAAAAAAATATTTTCTCTTAATTTTTCGAGCAAACCGCCAAAAGTAGGAAGAAAAAAGAATTGACTCATAAAAAAAAAGTTATCCGACCAATGTTTCATTAATTTACAGCCATTTTTATACCAGAAAATGTAAGAAATGTAAATGTAAGAAAAAAACATGAGCTTTTACTCTACCAAATAGATTTTTTAATATATCTCTCAACGCGGCTAAAAAACGAGTTTTTCCAAAAATTGTTTATTTCTCCATTTTATAGATTGGCATTTTCAAATCCTTTATTATTATTTTTTTTTTTTTATAGTAGCACGACAAAATGACTGCACTGTGCCTGATGGTAAGCACAGTACAATCCAAAAACAATGGCGACCACCGAGTGACGCATTATCCATCGCCGGTCGCCGCTGCCATGCCGGCCTGCGAAAAGCTGGATATGCACAGGCTGATCCCGAAACGCGACCCGCAGAAGCGAATCACTATGACGGGCTTTTTCGCCATATACATGGTGGTTGCGACCCAGTCAGGCTGTAAAACCCTACCACCCCGCTTTCGCCATTGCCTCGTTCGTTATTCAGCAGGGTGCACCACGTGCAGGTGAGGTTGGTTTGGGTGTCTCAAGTCTTAGATGTTATTCGACACCCCTTTACATCCTCAGTCTTAGATGTTATTCGACACCCCTTACACCCCTTGTGTAGAAGCCTTTGGTTTGTTTTCTCAAACTGACTACGCTATGGCCTAGCAAGATCTTAACAGCTTCACCGGACTAGCCTTTGATGTTACAAAATATCGTATTGAAACCATAGTGTGGTGGAATTTTTCTAAGTCTGCCTGGTTATCTACCGCCTTCAAGTTGACTATCTATCACCAAGCACCAATATATGTGTTTCGATGGCTATGTTTAGGAGTCAGTACTCGTTTGGGATTCTTTCGTTTATGATCTTAGACCATATCGACGTTTAACATCAGGAAAGAATGTAGTCAAACACTAAAAAAATATAATTTTGAAACTAGCGGTCACCTGTTCTACAGTTATTTCCTTATAAATGGCTATGCCATACATTATATTAGTATAACTCTAACGGTTTATACTGAGTTAGTACCTTCTCTGATAGCAGGATTTTATGAAGTCACAATTATTATGCGAGGTCTTTGACATAGTGGTGGTGACAAAAGTGCTGGGGTTAATTGTTTGGGTTAAAATATCCACATCAAAGTGAAGGATAAGCAGTTTGTTTTGACACATTGCCATTTATTTATAACATAAATATTATTGAAGTGGAACTTATTATAGAAGGCTTTGAAATTCTAATCTGCAGCTATTTTGTGTGACGAAAAGTGGTGGGGTTAAACACTGTGCCGGATAGAGTGTTGATAACCCCGGTTCTCGTCCGAGATCACCGTAGTTAAGCAACGTCGGGCACGGTCAGTACTTGGATGGGCAACCGCCTAAGACCAACGCGTGGCGTTGACTATTTGTTGTATTTTTTTAAATTAAAATGGATCCCTGAAATGTAAAAGTTTTATTTCTATCGTGTGTTTTTAAGATACCTGCTTTTTTTTATTAATTGATACTATTGTTATGTTTGTGCAATTTAAATACTATGACAATAAATTATAGTATATGTGTTATTTCTTATTTACAAGCTATATTACTGCAGAGAATAAGCAAAATCAGTTCAGTAGTTTATTAAGTAAGTGGCAAACATCCATCCATCCTTATCCTTTCAAGTTAAGAATATTAAAATAAACTAGTTGGCGCCCAGTGGTCGACATTCGACCATAGTTCATTGATTTTTTAAAGTTTGAACTTTATTAGGCTTTTTTTGTCAAAGGGTATTATACTTTTATAATTAAAGGTTTTCATCGTGGCTTCACAGTTATTTGCCATTCTTTTTTTTAAATTATATAAACCTATGCCTAAATGACAATTGAAATTAATTATAAATTTGAAACAAAAAAACAGGCGGTTATATAAGGTGGTAAGGCTCTCAAATTCTAAGTAAATACAACTTAACAAAAATAAAGAAATTGATCGCAATAGAATCAAATGATGAATCCAAAACAAAGATGTTTTTAATACTACTACTACTTAATCATTTGAAGTGAGTTCACGATAAAAGAATACTATACATTAAAATATTAACATTAACTTGGAGGAGATATTGCTTTACTTATGAAAACGTGAAGCAAAGTGACATGAAGTGAAAGTAGTCTTGTTAGCTAAAAATTTTGACATTCAATAAGACCAAAGAGAATAATGATTATTTCAGTGGTTCCATACATTTACTAAAGTTAAACTATTTATCATTTAATTATTAATGTATATGATGAATTTACATATTATATTATTATAAAATTAACCTACCTTTTTGGAAGTCCGTTATTGACGGATGTCAAAATGTCTTTTTTATTTACATGTGTAAAATTGAAGCAGTAGTATGAGTAATGCATATTTTAATTAATTTAATGTACTTCTAATGCATTTTATATCAAATAAATAGCTTTCTGCACTTCTCCTCCATATAAACTTTAACTATGCCAAATTTTACGTTCATGCTTTCGCGCAATTCCGTTAAAAAGGGGTACAAAATTTAGGCTTCACGTATTAATATATAATGATAAAATAATTGACTTTTGATAGAGTGAACCGATTTTAATGAAACTAAGACTAAATGTTACTTACACGAGGATATGCTTTATGATTTTCTCGGCGAGGTTTTATTGTGACCACAGTACTTTAGCAGTGATGCGTGTCTAAAAAAACAGACAGACAGACATATCTGAAAATGATTTCATTTTTTTTTACAAAAATCTTAAAACTATCGACACATTAGATTTACATTCCCATTATATGAATAGATATAGATTGTAATTTAATGTCATTTAGCAGTCCAATGTATAATTTGACTAATAAAATAAATTTCCTTTTCAAGTAAATCGATTTGTGGTGACATAATCATATGTGTGAGTATAGTATATGACTTTTACTTTACCAGCACGTCTTTTGATGGTGCAGCGGTGATCAGCAGACTATGACAGTCTATCAATATATCTTGAAATATGTGTTCCAGCACTACAAACGTATGACGGGTTACGTTTTGCCTCGATACAATTGTTTCAACAATTAAATAAAGATATTAATATAATGAATCGATGACAACTACTAATAAATTTAGTTAAGAATGATCCAGGTGACGCCATAGATAGAAAAAAAAAACAAAATTAGTCAAGTCCTTTAGAAAGAGAAAAATTCGAACAAATGCACACCAGAATTGTATGCATAAATATAAAAGAAAATACTTATAACAACATCCATAAAATATAATACATCGGTTATACAAAGATTTAACTTTAGCTAAACTTAATTTCTCGTATTTTTCATATCCTTCGAATTTTACTTTAATTACACTGGATTTAATACGAGAAAAATATATAAACTTTTGTTAACGAACGGCAAGTAAATTTGGGAAATGCCTAGATTACTCCGACTAGTTACTGAAAAAAATCGACTGTAAGCTTGATCCAAAATATAGGTTATTCTTTTATAGTAATAAACAAAGTGACAGTTTTCTGCTTGATGCTAAGCAGAATGCAATCTCATAACAACGGTCACCGTTCAAAGATCGATACTCCATCGCCAGTCATCGGTATCATGCCGACCTGCAAGCTGCTGGATATACACTCACAGATCCGAGGTAAACTGGAATCATTTCGACGGATTTATCAACAAGCACGAATTTGAATCAGAACGATCCAACTGGGACTAAGATTGTTCGTATTTCGTTTTTAATTACATTCTCCAGTAATCGGAGATTAGGACACTCTAGATTCGCGTTACTTTGTCTGGACGTTTTCTCAAGGCTATCACGATTGAGTTTATATAGTATTATATATATTTAGCGATAACGTTAAAAGTGAAGATTCGAGAAGCGTTATTCTTAGTACCCTATTATATGCTTACAATAATCGGAGCAATAAAGCTTTAATGTTTGTATTTTTTCCCACGCATCGATGAGCCACCGTGTTAATTTACCTTTAACACGGAGTTTGTTCGGAATAGCTGGAGAGAATTGAAGACGCAGAAATAGGGAGACATAGAAAACTTATTTGCAATCGTACGATAATTGTCTGGTAGAATTATAAATAATATCTGCACACAACGATTACGCATATTTATATACATTCATACACATACACACTTATTATATAAAAACTAGATAGATACATCTAAATTTAATATGTACTCGTATATTACTTATGTTGTATACTAATCACGTATAGGGTCGATGCAGTCAGGAACGGCAATAAATACTTCGTAGATACTGTCACTATTTATTTGGCCAGAGCTTCGCCTTACAATCCTTGGTACATATTAAGAAGTGCCTAGATATCACTGACATCTTGCCTTTTAAAGGCCCATCTATATAAGTCAAAGCGATTACTAATACATAATTCCGCAAAATAATTAAGTAACACAATAAAGTATATATGTAGTAAGTAATATAATAAAGTATGAACAAATTAATGTTATTTAAGCTATACAACAATTTTATATAATTATCCTTTTTTATGTATCTCTAATATGTTTCCTAATCTGTTTCGACATGTAGATCAGCGACATCTTGCCTTTCATGGCCGAACTATGAAGTCAAAGAATATACTATTATTAATAATGATCAAACTAATGATTCAATTCTATATAATGATATCAATTCTTATTTAAGTCTTATTAAAATCTATATAATATTAATAATTCTTATTTATGTATCTTTAATATGGTGGCGCTAGTGTTGATGTGTTTCTCTAATATGGTGGCGTTAGTATCAATGTGTATCTAATATGTTGGCGCTAGTGTCGATGTATATTTATAATATGGTGGCGCTAATATCAATGTTCCGGTCGTGTTGTAGTCTCGTCTCTTGAATGTGATGCAGCAGCCCCGGAGGTGGGTGATAACAGTTGATAAATATTTTATTAATCAAAGTGTACCCCATGATATATCCATATATTATGATGTAATTAATTTAAAATGTATGTAAGTTATATCTATGACACGCTATAATATGTCACAGGAAGAGTTTAGCGTCTGAGATAAAAGCTCGGCCTAATTCAGGCGCTAAGATATATAGATCACCTGTACATACAGGAACCCGATGGATGTAGCCTACGCACTGAGTCAAGTATACGACGGTATATACTCACCGAAACCGATAGTAAGATCTCTGAGCATCAAGGGCTATCAGGGCGAACAGATATCCTCACACCCCCCCGACACTCTCTCCCTGGTACACACACAAGAAGAGAAAAAAGCCCTGATAAAAAGGGCTACGGGGCGTTCTGACACTCCACGAATCCCATTGACCTTCACATCGGCGGTGATCCTGCAAACAAAGGGCAGAAGGATGCAAACCCACGATAGTGTTTCACATGCTATAGTGGCAATATCCAGACTCGCCCACACCCATGTCTACTATACTGACGAGACTGATGACGCAGTTAGTAGGTTCATCTATCGGGCCATGGACGCTCCGGCGCGGCATTTTGGAAAGATGGCGATAAAGGACCAAAATGAAATCTACGTTTAAGGCAATAAACGTCTTTAAAAAAATCCGTCATAAAATAGCTAAATGAAATCATAAAAAAGAAATAAATATATTATAAAAATAAAAAATAATAATAATAATAAAAAAAAACACATCATCTAATAAATGGTCACAAATACGATTTTTAATTTACACATTAAATAAAACGATAGCAAAAAAAATGGTGCGGACCGAGAGTCTGCAGATAAGAAGAAAAAAAAAGATACATAGATATGTAACAATGCTGTATATCATAATATAAACCTTTTGTATATATATATTTTATAATTATTAATTATAGAATGGTTCACAAATGTATTCAGTGTTCGGATATGGTTTGTAGAGTTCGTAATTGTAATATTAACTACATATTAATTACACCATCATCAGAATCGTGTATCGTTTATATATAATTAGACAAAGTTATTACGCAATCCAAGATTGTATTATGCCACTTCATTAACCCCTAGATTGTCCAAGAATTAGTCGGGGCAGTCGAGCGGTTAAACGTTGGATTATCAATCTGATGTCCGCTGGTTCGAACCCAAACATTTGTGTACATTTACTACTTTAAATGGGTAACCCTATCGGCTGACGGTGAAGGAAAACATCGTGAGGAAACTTAAAGCCGAGGGGTTACCTAACACAAGCTTTACTGGACGGTAGGACACGAGTATCTTTTTCTATCTGTATCACGACCATTTTACTTTTACAGTATCTACGTAGTGACTATTTGCGCCGCAAAAAAGGAAAAAATGAAATCTTTATAAAGACGGGATACGCACTGACTAAAAAGGACGACATATTTATAAAGTAAAAAAAAACAAAGGAAATTTTTACAAATATATCATAGCTTCTTAAACGAATAATATAAAGCTGAATTTTGATGTATTTAATTTGAAATGGAAAATTTACATTTGACGAAGGTCATTACACATCTGTGAGGACTCGTACAGTTTTCAGTTGTATTGTGTTGTTTAATAAATATAGTAAACTAGCCGATTCTCGCGACATCGTCTGCGTCGTTTATTATCTCAATTGTTTTATTATATCTCAAAGGGCTGCGTTTTCAAGGAAACCTCCCAAGCGAATTGACTTTTTCCGACACTTTCAACATTTATCGTTATATTTCAATCAATTTACAAAAAATCTTCACAAATTATATACCTAAACGTTACTCGTGAATCACTCTATCTATTAATGGAAACTCACAGTAGTTTTTGAGCTTATCGCGAACAGACAAAGAGACGAGGCGTAGGACTATGTTCTATAATATGCAGGTAGTGTCATGATTTCTATTTTTGTGATTAATTTGAGTTATTTAATATGACCTTTATAATATTTTTATTAACTAAAATGATATTCAAAGGATTTCAACGGACGTAATCTACTTCTGGTACCGCTACAATAAGACCGAGACGCGACTGGAACATTGACACTAGCGCCACTCGATTATGTAGTTCGGCCTATAAAGGGCAACATGTCATTGGTCGGGAGGTACTTTTATGTTGAAGTTATTGTAGGGCGAAGCTCTGCCCGATTAAATAGTCACAGTGCCTATAGAGTATTAATTGGTTTCCCAGACTTGTCCCACTATACTTTGTTTTGTAATAGCAGTGACGATATATTTTTAACAAAGTATATACTTATTTAAAATACACAATACTCTTCTAATATTCTCTTTTACTGAACGTAAAATAATTTCAAAGTCTGGAAATACAAGAAAAATTAAACAAATCGTGTTTCAACCAAACCTTATAAACTCAAAGAGTCTCTAGCGAACAATTTTGAGAAGAAACACTATATTTGTTGTATCAATTTTATAAAGATCTTCCATGCCCCCTTTTTACTTTAATAACACGACGACTTTCAAGGAGATTCGCATGTACGTCGAGTGTCAGTTTATATTGGTAACATCTGGACACTTCTCCGCTATATAGTGAGCTTTGTGGTCATAAAGTGTACTATTAAAATGTAGGTCAAAGTTAAGCGGACATCATGAAAAGCAAGTCAGAAAGGCCAGTGTATATGCTCACAAAGGCTTCAGCTTTAATATTGCAGTTATATTTCTTAGAAATTGTGCCGTTTTGTGTAAGCTTTCCTATTTTTATTTTCCGTTTGCGTGGATCGTGTGAAATTACTTAAATTTAGTTTGAAAATTTATAAAATCTAATATGTTATTGTTTTAAATTTATTTGAAACATAAGACGTTGTGTATGTCAATACTTATTATAAAACAAAGTCCTTACTACCACGTGTGACTGACTGTCTGTCTGTTCGAGATAAATTAATAAATTATATTATTACTTAATGCCATAAAAATGTCTGAAAAAACATTTAGATGTAACTAATACCTTCCATGACAATTTGTATGTTGCAATGATTTTAACTGTCGTGACTGTTTAAGATATTCGCCAATAGATTACACACTATCGTATTGTAAATTTTCTGTATCATGGTGTCAAGTAAAGTACACTTGATAAACTCCAGTTAGGTAATAAATAATATACAAATAAATTTTGTTTTAATATCTACCCTGTAGGCAAGTAAAAGTTATACAGTGACATTAAGTAACGTTGTCTTGATTACAAACTTGAAGAAATTAGATACAAGAAGTCATTCGTTCTTGATATAGCCCATGTATATTATTGATTCTGACTTGTAATAATAACTTTAGACATAGTAAAACTTATGTTATAATGTTTTTTTTACGTTCAAGATAGTCAAAGCTTATACGGAACCTCGTAAAGTAGTTATCAACTGTTGTCGAGAGGTTTATGTGGATTTTTATGTTGACGAAAACGTATAAAATATTATCTCGGGTACTAGTTTATTATGGTTCAGCGGATTTAGGACGTGACTGTGAATCATAGAGCGTATCCGACGTCTTATCTGTTATATATTATTCAGGAGGATAAGCATTTTCAGTCCATCTATAATTGAGTGTTACTTCTATAAAGACGTGTATTCTTGCGCCTTATTATAAGTTATTTCGTTAAATCGAATTAGCGTCGACTCAATTATATCTTAATTTATAAAAATTCAGTGTCAGAATGTTTGTCTATGATGAACTTTCGAACAGATGACGCTTTAAAATTGTTTGTTGACAGAAAACTGTAAGATCGAATAATAGGCATATCTCGTAGATGGTGACCCATTTTAATTTTGAATTTCTTTTTCAATAACTGGGCCGCAGCAACGCGTGTCCGGATCATTTAGTAAACTTATAGGTATAAATTCTGCGTAAAGAAAGACTATTGCGTAGTGTCGATCGCACGACTATACCTCGCGACGTGATTCTTCACTGCCATAACGACCAATTTGCCCTCAACCCCCGCTTCCCCGCGCCCCGACACTCAGTCAACACATACTAGTATTTTGCGCTCGCTTACTTTCGTAATTTTTCTTTTACAATTACATTTTTCAATTAGTAGGGTAACTGCTCCGCTCCTAAGAGTGGCACCGTGATGTTAATTAGCTTGTAACGTTCCTCATTAAATAGGCTATAAATTATAAAAAAAAACAAATCCGATTGCCACTTCCAGAAATTAGTACGTTCAAAGAATGAAACAAGATTATTTCTCGATACTTAAGTATAGTACATAATTATGTATGAAATCGATAATTATCTCGGTGAGTATTTAATTTTAAATACGTTCTGAAAATAATTCCTTAACATTTTTCGTGAATCTGGTTTTGCAGTCTTCTAATATTTTTCTTTTGGTAAGATTAATGATTTGTAAAAGTTTGCTAATCTTCGTTCGAGCAGTTTTAATGAATTCCGCCAGAGGCGAGGGTGTTGCGACCGTTTCACGCCATTTTTGGCTTTCCTCGAGTTTTTTTTTTGTTTACAATGGGCCTTTGGGAAACATTTCCCGGTTTGATAAATCCTTGTCATTCAATATGCCTAATCAAACAGTACTCGTTAATCTTATTTACGAGGTTCTTACGTATCCCGTTATTACGGTACTTTATTGTTAGATGAAATTAGAACCAAGTAAATTTTATAAAGGGTTATATATTTCTTACTGTATATAAATGAAAGCTCTGATTAAATCGTAAAGACACATTTTGGAACTGTTTTTTTTATGCGACCAAATGCGTACTTTTAGGCGTACTTAATACATATGACATTATTCGTGTAGTCCGGTGAAGCTATTAAGACTCTGGTAGGTCAATAGCGTAGTCAGATCGAAAAAAAAAGATAAAACTCTGGTCATCGAGATAGTACTCTATATATACTGAATCAACCGTTAATCAAATATGAATTACATAATTACTAGTCCCTAATTTGTTAATTTTATTAATTACCATATCCCTCACGTAGACAAGACAACTGAACGGTTTTTACTGAGAGAACACTGAATATATACGGATTGGTAGATTTCGATATAAGAAGCGTTATTAGATTCGTCCTTTATCTCTCATATATCTATATAAAATCTTCTGTCCGTGTGTATGTGACTGAACTCCTTCTACACGCTTGGACCGATGTTTACGAATGTTTTGTGTGTGTTCCAGCAGATTCGAGAATAGATCAGATTCACAATTGTAAGTTGTATATTCTGTATTAATGTTTAGTTTGAATAGTATTATTTTGTGAGGCATTTATCAGTTGTATTTATTAAATACTAGCGGGCCCGGGAGACGTTGTCCTACCCTTAGATTAAAAACATTGACTAATTATATATACCTAAACCTTCCTCGTGAACCACATTATCTACTGCTGAAAACCGCATAAAATTCCATTCAGTAATTTTTGAGCTTATCGCGAACAGACAGACAGACAGACGCGGTAGGGGATTTTGTTTTATACTATGTAATGATAATGATTACTCTCTACATAAGAGTCAATACTACTGAATAACTGTACTAATGAAAGTTGCTATATTGGGTTATTAAAAGAAAAAAATAACTTGTTTATATGTAAAATAAAATAAAAAAATTAGAGAAAATGATCAAAATCAAACATTAAAACCGAAAGGAACAAGCGCCTCGAATCGAACCCACGACCCAATAACTCACAAGGCCACTTTTATTCCAGGATCTTTTACGAGCTAGAGTTACGACGGTACCGGTTTTACTCTGAGTTGTTACGTCTCTAAATTTAAATTAAGACTCCGGTAGTGACGTGACATTGTGAATTAAACCTTGTGGTTAAATCGATTATTTTCACTAATCAATTCACTTTATCGATCGACTCATTTTCCGGAATTTCGTGTATGGATTGAAATTGGTAACAGTATCGGCTGACGGTGAAGGAAAACACCGTGAGGAAACCTGAACCAGAGAAATGTTTTGTTACCGTACTGCCTTTTTTTTTACATGGGGAAATCCTACGGATACCCACCCTGGCCGGGCAGCTAGGGTGGGGTATGTCCGACTTGCACGGACTAAAACCCCATGGTGCCTCCTTACACCTATTTGGCCGGGGAGCAGGAACTGCCTACGGCACTGCGTCTGCTCACCCGGCAGGTGCTGGCTCCTCATAAGAGGCCCCTTCTGCGGCCTGAGTGGGTCAAGATAGTAGACCCCTCAGGGAGGGGGGGTGTTAAGCCCCCCCCGACGAACTGTAGGAGTCGCACGGCACAATGCGCCTCCACCACGTGGGCCTGCTATAGTGCAGGGCGACGGACGTGCCCGCGTCACGTCGCCCGCAGGCCCTTTACGGCGGCATTAGATCGTCTCCGACCCGTCGCCGCCGTGTTCGTCGCCCGCGGGATATGAGCCTGGTGGTCTGCTCCCTCTCCCTCTCTGCCACCTCCTTAGAGAGCATAACTGCCTCGCAGTATGAAGCGACGGAGTTCCACCCAGTCTCGCCCTCAACCATCTTACAGACGACGGTCGAGAGCGAAAGATCCGGGCCTATGGCCGCGACAACTCGCGACGTGGCACGTCCCAGGCGGGACAAACTGCTAATGTTTGCTGCACGTTGTCCGTCGCGCAGTCACAATGATGGCACCCTGCCGCTGGCTCCTGACCTATACGACACAGGTAGCTCCCGAAGCAACCGTGCCCCGAGAGCACCTGTATCAGCCGGAAGCTTAGCCGTACTACCTACCGTAACTACCGTATGTGGGAAAACATAGAACTGTAGATTTTTCAGAGTTTGAAATCAATACGTCGTGGGCTGACGTGGTGATTATGCCCATACCTTACTTCGGGAAGAGGCCTATGGCCCAGCAGTGGGTCTCTTACGAGCTGATGACGACGATGATGAATCGATTCACAGAAAATATTACAGATGTTACACGATATTCGAATCTAAATAACAATTTCCATATATATGTTGATTGTTACATTCCTATGTATTGGAGGTAGGTTCCTACCTAGCTGATATAAGTATTCATCATTCGGCTATCATTTGATAAATTGTTAAAAAATATAAGTATTATCATACTTTTTTTCGAACTGTCTACGTTATTGGCCTGACGAGCCTTCACAGTTTCACCGGACTACATCACGTATTATCATACAGTATTACGTTACAAATATCATACATAACATGACATAAGTAGTTCTTCCGTTTTCAATAGTTATCAAATCGTGTACCACCGGTGGTACACGTGGCCTAAAGATCAAGTATACCAAGTCTAAGTAGTACCGGTGCTACACGTGGCACGGAACGTGTTAACCCCTTTACTACACATTTTAAGCTATCTCTGATAAATTTAAACATTACTACAGAAAAATCTTCCATTTGTCACTAGGAGTCTCACCAAACTCGATTTATCAACAGACAGTTTTGTTGCATTTATATTTAGCTTTTTTAAAGGGAAAACTTCTTTAGGCGCGTTGAGCCCTATTTTTTTGGCTTAAGATAATTTTATAATTTTGGGTCATAACATGCTAGTAAGTATGAAGAACCGTATTTCGTTTGCGCCTTGGGTCAGACTAGAGACGCGTGGTATAGCGGCCTGTGTACATGTAACATTGATTGTCATATCAACATTGTCAAGAGATGTGACATAAAATAAATTTTGAAATTTAAATAATTCACATTATTATTCGTTTAAAAAGAACACAGTTTAAATTTCACTTCTATCGGCAGTTCTTATGACAGTCTCGATATTTTTTCACAAGTTAGTCGATAATTACAATGTAAGTGTATGCAAGCACATCACTATTTACGAGTATATTGGAAGTGAAATTTTACTGCGCGAAGGACGAGTGGCCGAACTCGACTGGACGTTTTTCTAATGAATGAATCTGTTAGTCTGCCGCGTTACTTCGCTCCCATCAATAATATATTAAGCGCTTAATTGAGTGGGGCTTCAAGTGATGAATTAGATTTATTCTTCTACGTCGCCATTTTTACAGGGCTGTGCTAGAACGCTTATTGGGATTGGATATATTTTTAAACGTGTTATTTGCCAATCTGTATTTGTATTATAATTTTGAAAGTCATCATTTATTACATATATAAGACTAACCATCTTTGATTTCATCTGAGTTATATGAATAATCATCTATACTTAATATTATAAAGCGGAAGAGTTTGTTTGCTTGAACGCGCTAATCCCAGGAACTACTGGCCCGATTTGAACTCTTTCAGAGTTAGATAGCTCATTTATCAAGGAAGGCTATGGGCTGTATATCATCACGCTAAGACCAATAGGAGCGGAGGACCAATGAATAATGTTTCAAAATCGTTTTCTGTTTTCCTTTTAAGAGCTTCCGCTGCGTATTAGCATTAGCCCAAAGTACTCCAAGCGGACGAAGTCGCGGGCAGAAGCTAGTCAAATAATAAATATAATGACACCTTTTGTATCTACTATATGTTCCCGTAATTTCACTAAATGATACAACGGGTTTTGATATGCGTTTCACGAACATTTCGAGAGTATATTTCGGAAAGTATCTTATATTTATAGAAAGTAGAGAAATACGAATTGTAATCAAGTCGTAAAAATATTATTCGTTTGCTGACGTTGCTAATGCCGGCTAAGCCTTACGAGATACATGAAAACAATATACTACGGAATTGTATGTCGTAAAAAGGTCTACAGAAAAGCCTTAGGTGGTGTAATTCTATCTGCTAAGGACAAGCCACAGTAAACGTTTTTGTCTTTTACATATTATTAAAAAGTAATATCTGCTACTGTACTTTGATCTGCATTTTAATAACTTTTATTCAGATATCTTATTGTATAGTTATATTTTGAACTTAATGTTAATAAATTCAACATAAATAAAATTTCAACATATAATTTAAGTAAATATCTTAGAAGGCATCGCAAATTTAAAATTATGTGTAAAAAAATTGTGTAACGAGAATTAGAAACCTTAAAAGAATTTTACAAAATGTAATATATAAGTCTATATTATAGAAGAACACAATAAATACCTATATAAAAAATCGTTTTTTAAAATTATTGTATTATATAATTGAATTGTTGAATTATCACTGGTACCTCAGTGTCCCATCTCACGGTTATAATATGCGCAAGAATTATGATTTTTGCCTCAGCGTCAACGAATCTCGACGGTTTTAATTGATTAAGTTATATTTTTACTCTTGTGTAATCCACACGCTAAGCCTCGATAGGAGACTAGCCTATCTAAGGTCAGTTGCCAGACCATACGGAATATGCAATCCCAATTCTTGTGGAGTAACTTATTGAACAGTAATATCATACCTCATAACTAATCGCGATGTTCCTTACCCCAAGAGTATTACGCGTGAAGGTATGTAAACTGCCTAGCGCAGCAATGAAAACGTTCACGGTACAAAGCGAGGGTAGTTAGAGTCGGGTCGCGAACTAGCCCATCGGAGTACAATCGTAGACGCTAACAACCCAAAGGTAAATTCTAACTTTGATGGCCGATGTAAACGTTTGCTCCAAGTTATAAGATACGTTAATTTATGAACATAACTGCTACACTCGTTGGTAATTAAATTATAGTTTTGTCGCTTCTTGTGTTTGCTATGATGAGAACACAGTTCTGTCGTTGATCACACTGTTGTCCGCTTATATATCTGATAAAAATAATGGGACAAATATTCCAGAATGCAATAAAACTTTATTTACATCAGACCAATAACGTTGAAATAAGAGGTGATGTATCGACGCTTTCTAGTTTTGGAACTTGTTTTCAATAATCACACCGGATTCAATAAGTGCGCGTTCCGTGAATTTACCAGACACAACTGTATCTTATCCATAGGTATATGTTTGTATCTGACACTTTTAGAAAAACCTAGATCTTTAAAAAAATCAATAACACTTTTTTAAATTTAGGCCCAGAGAAGACGCTTATGAACGTCAAAACTATCTCTGTTACGGAAAACAACCGAATCATCAAAAAGAACCGACGTTAAACTCTATCTGGCTTACCTTTTCATCTTATACATTATACAAACATAGAGAGTCACATTCGCTTTAGATGGATGCACAGAGAGCGGCGTCATTTCCACACGTCACCATAGTTCACATATGGTTCCACCCTATAATAAGATTGAGACATTAAAACCCGCTAGACATGGTGCTTGAACTCACTATCCGGCAAATCGGTAATGTGTTTTGGAACATTGTAGTAAAACCTGACTCTATTACCTAAAAACACTGTTACTGATCTGTGATGATCAATTGACAATTTTTTCTAGTATTTAAATTATGTAGGTGTTTTACTAAATCCATTTTGTTTAAGTTTTTGCGGACCTATATTAGATTATTAAGAACGTATTGGGAGGGCAGGGTTAAGATACCGGATACTTATCTTTCCAAATACTTATCTGTTATTCATAAAAGTGCATTTTACAAATACTATGTTTATAATATTATGTAATTAACAATAAACTCGTATGATATACAAGATAGCATATGCTGATGCTGATGCCTAAATGTCACAAACTGAAAGACAGCCAATTTGAGAGCTTAATCATTATATGTGTGGCTGTAACAAAGATCCGAGATTATTACACATCTAAACGAACAGCAATAGCGTATGATATCTGGTGTATTTTGGTCACAGTTGTGTACAATGTACTATCGCATGTTTATACAATTTTTTTATTCCAATAAAAATAATAATATCCGAAACTCACGCAACCGTACGAAAGCCTCGATTATGTATAAAAATATAATTTTATTTTCGTTTCGCAAGCAATAAAACGCAGGAATTATAAATCGGTGGCAGTTAGCTGTTAGGGGGTTACTCGCGAACTAGCCTACGATAGCAAAATCGTAAACGTTAACAGCCTGAAGGTACACGGTAACTTTGATGATGCTTGTGGTCTAACTCTCAAGATTCTAGCGTTTTTTGAAGTTTACTTCTTTTGGTACGTTTGGGGAAAATGATAAGAGTGAATTTTTACGATGCGCGATACCGACACCTGAAAGCGACACCATGAAGTTGGCTAGTAATTGTCTGTCAAGTTATCGTGAGAATTGATAACTATATTCAATGTAGTTATTTAAATATACTTGAATCTACAACACGTGCTTTATATCAGTGGAGAATATATTCATAAATAAATATACATATGTATTTGTGTGTGCATTAAGTTAGTTATCAATTGCATTTAATGTCTTTTTTAAGTACACACACATTTTATATATTACTTATCTTCTAATATAGCGATCTATGGTGACTTTTTATGTCATGCGTAATTTTTAATTATGATATCTCGTAAAATATCTATTGAAATAATATATCGTAAAAGCAAATATGAACTATATTCAATGCCCTATACAACTAGAAGAATTCATTCATTTCATTTCTTCTTCTTCTTCTTACCCATATCCCAAATAAGTAGGGTCGGTACAACATGTTTCTCATGTTGTGGTATATGATTTGGCTTAATTTTTACGATCGGTGCCTGCCTGACATCAACCCTCTTTGGAATTATTTTGTTGTACCACTGTATTTATGATTATTATTATATAGTTACGAAGTCTGATGAGCTCTTTTAGCCTTACAATTTTTCGCTCCGGTTAAAAACGAAGTTCTTCAAGATTATGGTTTGCTTGCCATATTGCCATTATTATGTAACAGAAAACTAGCCAACTTTAGACTATTCCCGAGGACTGCATTTTCGTTTTTTTTTACAATATTCGTGTTTTCAGAGTTTTCTCAGTAATAGTAATATAATATTAGATATAATAAACCATTATAAAAATAGGAAAACTATAATAAAAAAATAAAAGCAAATAAAATGACATGTCAATTATTATTATTCATTCATTTTATTAATACTATATCAGCTATAACAGAATTGCCAATAATCCATTACTTTTTAAATTGTAAAAAATAAATATGGTTGCTGTGGATTATGCTTAGAAGATAAACATATACCACCATGGAATTATTAGAAACTCTTTACAATTCTGTAGTCATTTAGATTTCACGTTAGAAGTGTTATCTACCGAAAAATATATTTACGACTTGATTAGAATATATTGTTCTTTTTTTGTCTTCTTTAAATATAATATCCTTGTATTATACGCATACATCATCCTCCAGAATTTCTCTAAATTATAGTATAGTAGCTGATCCTCATGACTTCATCTGCGCTGTTTACTATCCTACTTATTTTCTTATAACTTAAAGGGATTGGGCAGCGTTTTCGACGAGAGCTCCCAGGTAGCTTGATTTTTTTCGATATTTCCAACAATTATTGTTATATTTCAACCAATTTACACAAAATCTTGACAAATTATATACTTTGTTATATAATATGTAGTGATATCATGCCAAAATTCATAATTTAAAACAATAAGGCACACATACATATAGCAAAAATATTTTGAGCATTAAAATCTTTATAATGCTAGTTAGTGTGCGAAGTAATGTGCGTAGAAATAATCCTTCTCCCGGCTTGGTTGGCTTTAATGATTCCTGTGTCATTATGGATTCATCGAGATGCTTCTTAGCTATATATAGTTAGACGTGGTTGTCTAAATCCTGATTTTATTTTTTTATTTTCTTGCTATTAATTTTGAATATTTCATGTAAAAAAATGTATGCTAATCAAAATTTTGAGCCACTAAATACTAGCAAATATTTTTTTGTACATTCATGACTTGTTAAAGTAAATAGAATATTGAAGGGTCGGCAACGTGTATATGACACGTTTGATGTTTCAAGTGTCCATAAGCTGCGGTGACTGCTTACTATCAGGCGGCCCGCATGCTTGTTTGGTGGTATAAAATAATAATAATGTCTTAATTTATTAATTATATGCTTATAACTTGGACCACGGGATAAATACTCAAGGTGTGTGTGAGGCAGCGCAACCATGCCGATAGCTGACTAAGGCGTACTTACCGACTCCCTTATATTTATTATTTCGTTTGATCCCCTTCTCCCATCTACAGTTCTACACGTTGCTACAAAGTTTAACAAAACGAAAAGTTTATTACGATTTTACTTCAATTGATTTTACGTTGCTTCTGAATACATAATCTACCTATATATATTTTCAAATAAAATACTTAAATGTTATTTAATGAAGGTTTCTATGCTATACATTTTATTATAACTCGCTACTAGATGGCACTGTTGTACATCAAATGCTGTATTCTTTCCGACAAACATCATAAAAATGGATAAATATCGATATTTGAAAGCAGACAAGTTAAACAATACCCATTGTACTATAACTCAGCTCTTTAAAACAACAAATAATAAACAAATGCGTGCGAAGTCGCGGACAAAAAAACACAATATAAATATAATAAAATGCTTTTTTTATACTTTATAGGTTTTAGTGTATAACCATAATCTCATCTGATATTAGATGAGTTTCTGATCTAAGATGGTAAACACGCTAAACCTGTAAGGGAACTGGCTCTCAAATGCAGCTACTGGGACTCACCGACAGGTGCTTGGCGACAGCTTTTCAACTGGAAGGAGGCAGCTACTCATGCGGAATTAGAAAGAACCCTACCACCACGCTATGTTTTCCTTCACCGAATATTCCCACTCAGTCATCACAATAATCATACACTTTACACATCACATACTTTTAGAAATGACAAAGTATAAAGAGAAATAGTAAAAATAAATGTACTGTAATGTACAAAACGTTTTAATTTAAAATATTTAAATGATATACCACATTAAATTATGTCATACTGCGAATGAAAGTGGAGATCTTATTACAGTAAAACCTTTCTCATTAAAACATATGTTGGAGTCCATAAATCTCTTGAAAATTCACTCACTACCTGCACATAATATTTTCATGTATTGTTCTCGAAAATACCAGAGCCGTGTCCCAGGCCGCCTGTCACACCGACCGAGAAACGCAAATCCGTTATGCATCCGCAACATGAACGTATACCATTAACAATATTACTTACTCGGTAATGTGATCTTCTGGAAAGTATATTGTTACAAAAATATATACACTTTAATGAACATTACTCCACCCGCAATTGATTTGCATCTGCCACTGCAAGAAAAGTGTGAGTTTTTATTTGTGCGACGTTTACTTGAAAATATTAAATCAGAAACTTTTTTGGTCAACGTGATGTTACATAATAACATCCACTTAAGTACTTAATGATGGATTTCCATAAAGAAATGTCTTCATCAATAAAAAAGAAATAGGTGCCATCGACGGGCGTTGTTGTCACGGTGACTCGCCAAAATATTTATTTTTTAATTAGTTTTAGGGTTTAGTGTTTCATAATATTCTCACATAATAGTTAATAGCGTATGGCGTTTTTTATGTCAAGTATAGATGCGTTATATATACATATATAGTTTTCTAAAACTGTATTATCTAGAAACTATATTTGTTGGCAACGTTTCGTGATAATTACAATGATGTGTAAATTATAAAAAACTTAATCATTTATTATGTGACATTATGATTATGACAGTTGCGATCTAATTAGACACTAATATCCTGCGTGTCAGCAAAACTAAAAAAAAAAAATTATAATAGATTTTTATGCATTAACTATGTACGTTTACGTACATTTCGTGAGTTTTATTTGTATGTCACCCTACTAATTATGTGCGAATGGACGCATTTAAACTGAATTATATTTATAAAATACTTTGATGGTCATTCGCGTTCAAGCATTCAGGTTGCCTAACAACACTATTATAACACAGTAATAGAATAATTGTTATCTAACAAAAAACTTTATTTCCACAAACTGGCACCCGAAGCATATGTAAGACTAGGACGAGCTCCTCACCCCTACAAACTGAATTGATATTACAGTTCGGTGTGAATGTTGCCCGGTAGCGTCTCGCGCTTCCACTTAAAATAATTCCTTCATTTGTGACACGGCGCGTAGTACGTAAATTTTCACGTCGACGCTGGAAAATGTTTCTTCACGCACGTGATTAATGTTTTAACCATTACGTATCGTTCGGTGACGTAATAAATAATCAAGGAATTTCGGTCTTACTTTTATGAATAAAATATAAAAAGCGAAAAAATCAGGGTGGAAAAATACAACAAAAAGCCAACGTGACGCGATATTCCCAGGCGGTCATTCATGACCGCGCCTGACACTTGACTTTGGTGATTGGACAAGAACCGTTGTTTTCAATACTGTACCCGATACAGTGTCTACTACCATCATTTTTCGTCACACAAAAAGTTTACGGATCAAAATTTCAAAACCCTCCTATAAGAGGTTTCACATGAAAAATTTATATTTAACATTATAAAGATCAAGAGATTGTTTTTAGAAGACAATAATCTCTGGAACTATCCTGCAAACTAGAAAAATACTATTCGCATTTTATGGGCTATTTTATTGAGGAAGACTTTAGAAGTGGAGGAATTAAGCAAATTGTAGGTGAGAGAATACTCTAAGCGAGAATGAAGTTATAATGTGGCGCGGTGCAGGGTATCGGGGGGAGATGACGCGTTGATCACCCGACGAGACCCGAACATTACCGAGAAAGGCCGAATGTAAATCTATATTTATAATATTATAAAGCTAGAGGTTTGTTTGTTTGTTTGGTTGAACACGCTAACCTCAGGTACTACTAGTCCGATTTGAATTTCTTTCAGTGTTAGATAGCTTATATACCGAAATAGGCTATGTATCATCACGCTAAGACCAATAAGATCAGAGCACTAATGATAAATGTTTCAAAATCGCTTTTTTTTCCTTTGGCGACCTTCCGCTACGTGCTAGTTAGCCTAAAGTAACTTTTCCATGCAGATGAAACCGCGGGCAGAAGCTAGTACTAATAATAACACAGTCTCAACTATTTGATACTAAGTAGTCATTTATCTGATCCAATGAAAAATAAAGCGGTAAAAATGGTTTCATATCGTTTTAAATTCCAACATAATATATACATGAATGAATAGATATAATTATAAACAGAATTACTGAGATATAATCGAAAATTCTAAATATAAAGTGAAATAATTATGAATAATTAAGGTATTTTCAAATCCGACCGAGATCGAGTTCGGAAACTTTTGATGAATTTTCTTTAGAACAATCGAGGAAATCACACGGAAATCTCTTTGACGATTAATTCAATACTGAATTTAATTAATCTAATATTCCTTTTATATTTATTGGTTTAGAAATTACAGTAGGTAAGCTTTCGGAGCGATGAGGGTAAAATAGCATTTAACTATGTTCAAAGCAATTACGTAATCTTAAATAAATGGAAATGATGCGATTGAGACGCGCGTTTTGGCACCATGATGACATAGGCATTCACAGTTCGACGTCTAAACTGTCACACGTCACCATACGCTCTTCCTTAACACTTAGCCCAATTTATACATTGCTTTGTTATAGTAATTGCTTCGATCCTAAGATCTAAGATACGTAGCGTAGTGTTATGTACTCCTTGACCTACCTCAATAAATGGGCTATAAAATAATAATATTTCAAATCTGATAATATTGGAGATTAGAGCCGACAAACAAACAAGAATACAATCTCTTGAGCTGTATAATATTAGTATAGTTTTCCATTTATGTTATATTTTTGTTTGATTATGTTACCTCGTAAGTCAGTTACGCGTAGGAAGGTAGCTGTGTGTCGGAACGCGCACGTCAGCGTATAATTTACGAGGCACGAATAAACCGGAGGATACGAAGGGAGGGCTTCAACTAGAAGGAGATAAAATGACGCTTTTACCTATATATAAATAGGTAGTGGGGAATCGGTTAGGACCATCTCCCTCCTCTGTTTCTCTGCCAATTTTCCTTATGACATCTGTGATACAGTTGAACACTAGTACAGATGTCAACGATAATTACTATTGGTACGATGATAATACATAGGTTATTCAATTAAATTCAGTGTCATAGATTAAGTAACTATCTTTGTCATTTGCTTTGTTTTTAATAAATATTATTATTATTCTTTTTTTAATTGATGTAAAACTTTTTGTCAATAAATAGTTTATATTTGTAACCAAACCAATCAAAAATATTTAAAAATTGAAGAATAGCAAAAATCATACAATAGAATTAATTATGTATATATCGACGCGCGACCGTGCTGCCATCTGGTTTCAATGGAAGTAAGTAACAAATTAAATCAAAACTTCATTATCTGTAGTGTCATCTATCAGGTAATTCGGAACTTAAATAACACAGGAAATACTATTAGCAACTCTTTGTTACAAAGTAAATAAAATATAGAAAAGTACGAACAGATTACTATGATAAGTAACGAATTAAATTAATTTATGATTTAATAGAAGTTTTATTTCAATCGCGTGTGACGGTTACACGCACTCATTTTTTTTTTCTTGATTATCGATGTTCGACCATTAGACGAACATTCGTACTAATAACCCTATGGTATTCTCCTGCATTGATTTATTTTACATACCAACGGCTATTCAACGGTAGAAAATGGGAATTAGGCAACCGAATTTTTCTTGGGAGAAACACTGTGATAAAACCATAGTTTAAAGCATTTTCGGTGTATCTCTAGCCTAATTGATATCGTGGGATTGAAAAAGTAGATTTCTATGACTCGAGTATGTCAATCTTTTTGGCAGACTGGCCGAAACGTTTGAATTGATTGTAAATCTAATATGTTATTCAAACAATTGAAAGATATTTTGTAACTATAAATACCATATATGGAGTTAAAATTAAACAGTCTATTTTACGCAATCCGAGTTTTGCCATCACGCTCTCCAAGTCAGTCTAGGCTCCTAAAATAGCAACCCTGACGTGATGCCTAGGTTCCTATAGTGGTGACCACGACGTGATAATGCCGAGGCTCCTAGAAATATATATGTTATCAATGCAAAGAAAGTAGTCGTCAAGGCCACGCAAGCCTGCAAATGCAAGCAAATGTTATGACAAACTTTTGCTGGTAACAACTTCAAATGAACTACTGAGCTTCGAAACGACCCATTGTAACTGATTTCCATGCGATTTACATGCCTAGTTACTAGTTGAGGATAAGTTATTCGTTCGTGTATTTATTTAACGAAACGTTATTTTTCCAGGACTGATGCAAGTGTTTTTGTTTGTGAAAGGCTGTATATACCATTTCAAGTTTTAATATCAAGGTAATCACTATTTATTTGGAACAATAGTAAGGTTTACCCCTGAATCCCTGATGTCTAGGGTAATGTGATCTAGACTGACATAGAAAAAATGTTTAGAAGAATCAATCTTTTATTCTCAATTACCGATACAATGCATTACAAGACTGATTAATGATAAAGAACACTGGATAAGCTTGTTTAAGACTCTTCTGTTGGAGCGGCATCACTAAATGTATTTATGCTGAAAAGTATGAAGGATGTGATTGGGTAGACGCACTGGCACACAACACTTTCAAACTCAAGAGTGGCAATCTATTAAGATTGGCCTCTGCACTGTGGTTTGAGGTTGGTTATATGTAGCTAGAAGCTGAAGTAACAGAGTAACAAAATTACAACCTAAAATCGTTTTTTGTAACTTACATAGCTCCAAGATACCTATTTTAACATAATATTATGATGAGAGCAGAATTACAATATATGTAAGAAAATAATACATTTAAAGACCGTCTCTGAGCGTTATTTTATCACCCTCAGAAAACAATACCGAAAAGAATATACTAGTTGTTTTACTAACACAAAAACATGTAGATAAATATAATAATAAAATCTTGTATTACAGTTTGTTTGTTGCTTTTACATTCAGATCTGAGCCTGTATATAAGTGATTCGTTTGAACATATTAATGTAGTAATAAAATATATTTGTAATCTATATTAAAAATGTAAGGCTGTGATTCATCAATTTAGTTTCGCTATTACCTTGTCTTCAAACCAAAAGAAAGTGTTCATTTGAAATAAAATTTGTTATTTTATTCCGAAAGCAATTACAGTTAAAAGTTATTAATTAGTGAAGAGAATATTAAAAAAATACAGAACAGAAAAAAACGAGTAATAAAAAATGTGGGAACGTGAAACATAACTCTCGCTGAAGTTAAAATTAGAACAGATCCCTCGGTGATGGATCGCGGGAGATTTCAATCAATCGTTCATTCATTCGGTCAGCCGGTCATTCGTTCCCTTTGACAGATGAACGGTAGATGTTATTAGGATTTGTGAGATTATACGTGTGGGATTTAATAATAATCGGCTTTAAATGATAAAGGAAGATCGGTGTAGACTCCGCTAATGGATTCCTTAATCCTTGTCTATCCCGTAACTCTAGGCTATCTTTGTTCATTATTCACAAACGAATAGACTATATAATATCATGAGTATAGTACTCATAGGAGTTAATCTCAATTTTATACTAAGATGTAGTAGGTGTAAAAGCGCTAAGCTCTGGAACTACCATTCAGATTTGAACAATTCCTTTTACATTGTATAGTCTAATTAGTGAGAAACATTAAAGATTATACAACATTACGCTAATTTATTAGGGAGCGAAGCAGATACCATACAAACAAAACAAAAAAAATGTAAGATAGTATGCTAAACGCGAACGAAGTGCACTACGCAGGCGGTGTGTCAGTGACCGATGGCAGTGAAAATGAAACATGAGTGTAATTACCGGACAAGGCTAGTGTTTTATACAATGAACGCTTTAGGGAAAAATTATAGCATAAAATCTCGCTTCACTATACCACGACACATCTCGTTGTTTTTCAAGATCGGTTTGTATGTATATCTTGTCATATTCCAAAAAGTCTTTGTGAGGGTCGAAATTTAAGCATAATGAAGGGTACAATTGTACCTTAAACGTACCCTATGTCCTTTTCTATACTCCTGAGAATATAAATTTCATGATAATCGTATGGTAAAGGCGTGACACAGTAACAAACTTAGTTACATTCGCATTTATAACGTTAGTATGGATTGTAGACGAAAAGGAGTGTGAAGCATGACAAATAGTGATTTATAAACAAAAGTTTCGATTCCAAAAATATTATATCCAATTTGCAATTCAAAAAAAAGACGTATGTACGTACGTAAGAAGTTATACTTCTTTAGCGTAAAAAAGAGATCAAATACAATTTATAATGTTTTTAATAAAAAAAAATATAATTTTACTTTAGAAAGCATTAAGATTAATTTTCTATATATTTGTATACAGAATCAAGTAAGATAACAAACGGAAGTAGAATAAACTATTTATCAAATAAGAATAATACGTGCCAACAGTTTACCCTCGAATCTATAAACCCACTTTAAAAAGTTTATAACATGAAAAAATCATTTGTTTAAATAGACAAACATATACAGATTTATATTTATGTGTGAATACATTTTTTATCTCCACTTATATAAAACACGTGATATAAGTTCATATATACTTGTCTAACTATGAAACTATGAATATAACTCCTGAAAATTTGTCAGACAATTCGGTATTTTAATAAAAGATTGATATAATCTAAATACTAGAAACAATAACAAACTGTTCATACCATCATGTTCCAGGCTCACTAATACCGGTAACAGTTTTTTAGGTAATAGTATTAGATTTTATAACATAATCCCAAAGTACATTACCAATCTATCAGATAATAAGTTCAAGTGTCATGTGAAACGGGTTCTTAATACATAAAGGCTATTATAGGGTAGATCAATATGTGAACGACGGTGACGTTTGGAAATGATGCCTCTCTCTGCGCATCCACCAAAAGCGAATGTAACTGTAGGTATATTTTATAAAATTATGTTGTGCTATGTTATGTATAATCAAATAATTAAGCCTGTTGCTGGTTCTTCTCGATGACTGGGTTGTTCAGTTACCAATCAACTTCATGGTGTCGCTTTTAGGTGTCGATATGTGTGACGTCATAAGAATTCACTCTCATCATTTTTCTCAGACGCGCCAATAGAAGTATAACTTCAATAATAAAGGAAATCGATTTATAGAGTAGGAAAAGGTACTGGATATAGTCCTAATAAAAACAAAATCAAAAATGCTTTATTCAGTTTAGGCCCTCGGCACTCGAAATTAACTTAGAAAATAATCATAATTTTATAAATATTGAACGATGATGCGGCATGAATCCACGTCATATTGATGTCACGTTTTTTGGCATATATTTTTTATTCAGACGACAAAAAAACATTTTCACCGAACGGATTTTGATGGATGGATAGACGGATGAAATTTTACAGTAATATAGCTTACACATTCGAATAACGAATAGGTTTATTTATGGAGATATCGCTAAAACTAAGTAAGTACCAAATAAGTTGGAAAGAATATTACCATCAGAAAGCTAATTCGGCGTGTGTTGCAGACACCGTTACAGTTACAAAAATATTATGTAAGGTATTTATTAGTTAAGTTAAAGTTCTTATGGCATGGTAGGGTAAAACTTTTGTCACGCGTTACGCATTAAACGTAAGATAGGTACCTACAAATAATATATATAATGAAATACTTGAAAATAATGTACAGTCCATGTTACTCACCAATAATGTGGTTTCTTGTTGGTGTAATTTTTAAAATCCATCTGGTATTTATTTAGTTTGTCCATTAGAAACATATAGTCAAATATTTATTTTTATAGTATTCATAAAAATGTATGTCTATTGAAGTAAAACTTCTGGCTGGACGGTAGGGGAAATTTTTCTTTACGGTTTCACCGTTAGAAATAAGGTAGTATGTATTTGTGTGTATGTGTAAGTATGTATAAGTGTCTCTCTGGGTCTAGTGGTATACGAAAATAAGTAAATGTATTTATACTACAGGACTTCGTATAGTGTGTGTATTAAATTGATACATATGAGCCACATAAGCTTGACTTCCTCCGCGTGTACACACTGATGCACGCACTGTTTATTTTTAATGTATTTATTTATATATAGACGCAGATCACGATCGATCGTTAGTAATCAATAAATGTTAGTTCACACGTATTATTTTAAGCATACAGTGTTAAAATAATTATTATATAGTTTTTAATCCCGGATTTATAGTTTACAAGGTAAAATTTAAACAAAAATGGAGTAATCAATAAGACTCAAAGAGCAATTATTGATTGTTTTATTTATTGTTTATTGTAATATATTGTATTAAATACTGAAAACGAAACATTAAGTGATTTATTTAATAATCGAATTAAATGACCAGAAATAATGTTATATAATAAAACTTGCAAGACTTGTACCAATGTTATAAGAAGTGTGAAGTTTCTTGAATTCGACAGTTAAAGTCGAACGTATTAAAGTGCTATTGGGAAAGGTTAATTGGTTCAAAATGGATTGCCAAATGTGTTAAATTGTGACTTTAATAAACACTTTAAGTTAGGTAAATCTTTGTACGATGATGAAATCGTTTGCGCCATGTTTTAATATTAATTTATTCAGTATTCTTATTTTAATATTAGCTGTGCCCGCGACTCCGTCCACGTGGAACCTTATGTAAAAAATAGTGGCTAATAGAGTCATCTGAATGTATTAGGTCTTTACCTATGAAATTGCCGTTTTGTATGAAAAAATTTAAACAAATTTTTTTCATGTATTTTTTATTTGTATTAATCGAAGTAATCACCCATGCAATCAATGTATCTTTGCCAACGCAGTGGCAGTTTATTGATGCCCTTCTTAAAGAAATCAGCTGGACGGGAGGCAACAAATTCTTCAAAGGCATTTTGTACTGCCTCTCGGGTATTGAATTTTTTTACCGCCAAGGAGTTATCCAAATTCTGGAAAAAGTAGTAGTCTGTAGGCGCAAGGTCTGGTGAGTAGGGTGGATGACAGAGAACTTCCAACCCCAGTTCTTGCAATTTGGAGACCGTCTGCTGTGCAATATGAGGTCGCGCGTTGTCGTGCAGGAGCAGCGGAGACGAGCGATTAACCAATGCTGGTTGGAGATGTGCCAGCTTCTCCATCATTGTGTTCAGTTCTTCACAGTACACATCCGCAGTAATGCTCACCCCGTTTGGTAAGAAGCTGTGATGAATCACACCGGCGCTAGACCACCAAACAGTGACCATCACTTTTCTAGGGGTAAGTTTTCGTTTAGGGCATTGTTTAGGTGTTGAACCAGGATCCAACCAACTTGCTGAGCGCTTGCGGTTATCAAACAGAATCCATTTTTATTGCAGATAACAATGCGGTTCAAAATTCCTTCATTTGTGTGTCTGTTGAGCAGTGCAAGGCACGTCTCGACGCGTACTTCGCGCTGGCGATCATTGAGTTCGTGGGGCACCCATTTGTCAAGATTTTTTACCTTGCCAATTTGACGCAAATGGACCAATATTGTTTTGACGCTAACGTCTGCGAAAGCTGCTGCTAATTCAGCCGTAGATTGTGTATCATCAGCTTCCACAATGGCCTTTAATTCGTCATTGTCGACCAAAGTCTTCGGACGACCGCGAGGTTCATTTTTCAGGTCGAAATTCCCAGAACGGAAGCAAGCAAACCAATAACAGGTGGTGCGTTGGTTGGTAGTGTTAGCTCCGTAAACGTCGTTGATGTTGCGTGCCACTTGTGCCGCGTTGCTGCCACGACGGTACTCATATTCCATAATTACTCGAATTTTTAACGTATACATGATGACAAAAAAGATTGAAATTCGATGAAAATGTAACACTAATCAATATATCTATGTACTAATAATAGGTCTTTACCTATGAAATTGCCGTTCTGCAGTACTGGCCATTTCAAATCAAAATAATTTTTGATTGGCTAAGAATTCTGATTTCAAATTAATTTTATTTTAAAAACATGGAATTCTTTTTCCAAAAGTAGTCATTTGTTTATTGATTAGTGTTACATTTTCATCGAATTTCAATCTTTTTCATAGGTAAAGACCTATTATTAGTACATAGATACATTTTTTATTACTTTTACATTAAGTGGAAACAGTAGATTTGGGACCTTACTTATACGTGGTATTTAGTATAAGTTTGCTAATCGATTGCCTACATTAATTACGGTAACAATAAAACATAATAAACGTTCACCCTCCGCATCGGGAGTGAACAAACAACGATAATAGCGCTAAAACAATCAAATAATTCAACATTAATACGCCATTAACGAGCGGTTTCGAGCAATAAAACTAACCCATGTAACCTCAGATATCAACGTTTGATGAATATTATGTAAACGAATCATTTATAATTGGTATTATGGAATTAAATCAGGATTTATGTACACGGCGCTATTGTAGAGTATTCTGCAATTAGCGAGTGTCGGCCATTATCATGCGGTCTGTCGATGTCGGAATTAAATCAAATTTATTACCTTTTATTTACAAGTCAAAGGTAATTATTAATGGGCTATTATCTTGGATGAGAAATCATTTGATAAGTATGGGATCTTGTGATAGACGCGTATTACATTTATAAGGCCACTGATCACGTATATGACTTAGAAAACAATTTGATGTATGTCAGTTTCTATGTCTAGATTTAACTAGAAAAAGCGATGTTTGTGAAACTGTACAATAAAACGCAATAGCCGTGGGCCCACCTAGTTAATATATAGGGTACATTTATATACATGTATAAAATTGATATGTTTGTTGTTTGAAACGGTGGAACAGAATATGATGAGACTATTAATAACAAATAAAAAAATTATAGAGTGTTCTCTAGGGCACACACTATTATGCTAACCCATAGGATAAATGCCTTACAAAATAGAAAATAGCGCACACATTTGTTTGAATGGATGACGCAGTGGGTAAAGCGCTCGCCTCGCTGCTAGTATCGCACTAAATTTGAGTTGGTTGAATTTTGTGTTTGTTAATTGTAAATCTGTAAAGTTTCCTGTGACACGGAGTGATGTGCTGTTATTTAGTAAAGTTGTCTAATCAAATAAATACTCCAAGTAAAACAGGCAGGACTCATAAAACACCAAAATCCATAGGAACGTAGTCGCCAACATGAAGTTGTTAGAATCAATAATAAGTCTTGGGCTGGATTAATCTGTTTCAATAATATATAACAAAATCTTTTCAGCAAAGGCTTCATCAATCAAATAAAAAGTGATTAGAATTTGTTTCAGCAAAAAAATGTAATTCTTTATAAAGGTTTCGCAATCCTTTCTTCGATATATCCTTCTCTTACGCTCATCAATCATTTTTATATTGGATAATTGTTTATAAAAACGATACGATAAATGATATTAGGTATTATAATTTATATTGATGATGGTCACCATTTACTGAAGGTATGTGTCAAGTATAATAATATTGGAATGAATTCAATGAAACAATGTAATTTAAATAGACTGGATGTCGGCGCGTTCCATAGCATTTTAGCAAAAACTTCGAGTGAGGTTGCTAAAATGAGTGATAGATGATCTTATAAAAGAGGAGATGCGTAAGTACGCAAAGTACGTTAGTATAATTAGGTTATCTTGAGGCTGATATGACTAGATTCAAACGCCCATAAATATTAAAAAAAAAATTAGTGTAGTAAATTCGTAAGTCAATATTGTGTATGAATAATTTTATTAATAAATAGTATAAACAGCTATCCACGAACATCTGTGTATGTCCTCAGTTCTTGTAAACTACGCAAGGGATTTTCATGTGGTTTTCATGAACACGCCAACACTTTCTTCTGAGAAGTGTTTATATGTCATAAACGTATATTATATTCATAAACAATAAAAAAATCAATAAATTCTAATAAAGTCACTAAAAATATTTTTCCAGTAATTATTTTTATAAAGTTGGCTAAACTTTATGACATATTATATCAAAATAATGTACTACGGAATTATATATCTTAGGAGAGACGATAAACAAATATAAAAAAAAACAAATCGCGATATTTGCGAAGCTATTTTACTAATATAATAATAATAATATTTATTAAATTAAATATGATACCTTATGATAAATATAATACATTTATAGTATATCATTTCAATAAACACCTTAAAAATATCACAATTTCAAAATACGCGAAATGAAAAAAAATGTTTATACGATGAGACTCACGAAACTTCTTTGACTTAACTTAGCTGTAAAAAAGTGCCTAAAGATGGAATAATAGATTTGTCGTTTAGTCATTTATGACGTCATATTATTACGGAACACCCGGCGAGTCACTAATACAATAATAAAACAATGTCCCAAATGAAATCTGATTGGCACTTGAGAATCTATAGGTACACTTGAAATAAGCAATAAAAAGAGTGAATTGAATTACTCAAGCAGCCCGGAGAATCATACTAATCAACTTGATCCAATTATCTCCTAAAACTGGAGCTTCCTATAGAAAAAGGTGTCCTCGGATAATATCCCTGGTGAATTCTTATCCTTATATCTAACGAAGCGGATTTGCAGGGAGCCGGGATAGTACCAGCGGGAACAGGTCGGGGTTCTGTATAACAATTTTTTGTATGGTACATATCTTAACCATCTTTTATGATTCTTTATATGACTACTAGAAATTACTAGCGGCTTAATCCGAGTGCAGTATAAAGCAAAGTAATAATTAAATAAGCATATAACACTTTTGCTTGGAAAACACTCAAGTGTGGTAACTTTTATGGTGATCTGTCAAATGATGTATGAATTTTTCAGTCTCTGATATAATATCCACACAACATTGTCTAAGAATATTTTTTAACAATAATCTACTTGAAAACTACAAGCCATTTAGAAAAGATTTTTATGTTAAGCTAAATTATACCCGGAGATTCACTCACATGAATGTAAATTTGACCTATCTCTCGATACTTTTTCTGTCTAAACCGTACCTAAGTCTTATTCAAAATACAAACAAACTCACATTTGTTTTTATGGTATAAGTAAGGATTAAACTTATATTTTACCACTTTCATAATTATATAGGTAAAAGCATACAAAAAAACACAAGAGAAAAAAAATATAGTCTGGAAACTCTGTCCTGAATTTTACAGAGATTAATGTACTTCTATAATAAATAACCACGTTTACTGGTGTACTTTTAACTGATTTTATGGTCTGTGTATGAGCGATCACTTAGCAAAGGTATATGGTACAAAACCTTATAACCTACCTTACTGTACTATACCTGGTTTGACAAAATTAAAATCAGTCGAACTGAATTAATTACTGCCTTCCGACTCCGTTCAGGGCACATTCCACTAAATAGTTTTTTATATTTAATAAAATTGAAGTCGTCACCAAATTGTGACATATGCAATATTGTAGAAGATGTGTACCACATTATGACTGAATGCAGACGTAATCATGCCCCAAGAGTAGCACTAGAGAATAAAATGAATGACTCATTAAGATCTGTGGGTTTATGTAATGCCATTCTTGCTTTCCCGACATCGACGAAGCAAGAATGCTTTACAGGCTGGTTAGGTGTGGATTGAAAAACCGGTAGATTATTTACTGTTTGTGTACAATTTTTTTATTTTTATTTTGTTTAATCACTGGGATGACATGGTCAATTTGTGACCAAACTGCAATTATAAATAAAGAAAAACAAATATCTGTGTGTTATAATAACAATTATCAGAAGCGACTAAATAAAATATACGTTTTTCGAACTCTCTGTAACAGTTTTCAACAGATTGAGTGGCTTCGGATACTTGAACGTTCGTCATTCGTTATACGGGAACATTGCGCTTTACGTATCTGACAGTTCCTGTTAAAAATGGCACTCGAATCTTCAGTCACGTCTCGTCGGTCACTCAAGCCTCTCTTATCTTTGTGCCTATATATGGCAGTCCTTCTCTGTTTTTACTGCATGGTCCTATGAGAATATTTTAAATTTAAAATTAAGGTTTTTTTCATAATTATACATAAATAATTTTTAAATTAATTTCTACCTGAAATAGCTTACTATGGTCGTCAATTGTATGAGGTCGTGTACTTTTTGTCGTGTGTTAATTGCAGTCATCATTGTAATGTCGGCTTGCTAGTAACTTCGTAGCAGGATATGGTCGGTGAGTGAAAAATATTATCACTGAAGACCATTTTAAGAGCAAAGGTCGATAATAATAAAAAAAATGTGGTTTATGAAACCACGATACAAGTGAAACTTTTTTCGAATCGTTCGAATTTAACTGAAATTTTTCGTAAAATTATTTAATTCAAGGTATTACAATCGCGTTTTTAAACTTATCTTAATATTTGGAAAATGGGAATGATAAACACTATAAATACAATCATTCAGATGGTAGACCCATGTTAAAAACGGTGCATTATATTTATTTGAATTATTGAATGAATTCGAATTGAGCCATGGACGCCGCCATATTGCCCTTGGTAGCTCTGCCGAGTGCTTTCACTTTACCCCTACTCCGCAGCCAGCTGTAATACAGTATGCGACAGATAGACGAAAACATGTGAGGCGGTGAAAAAAAGTATCACTTTAATAATAAATATGGCTTAAACTATTGCCTTACGGAACCCTAAGAAGCCTCCGGGTTCCTAATATAAATTATCCGGTGTCAACTACAAAATTACTTACCATCATACCTCAACGGGCCAATTTGAACTTTATCCTTAATGCTTTAAAATATATTTTCGCAAAGACTTCACCGCGAAACCGACGTACGGACGTTACAAAAATGAAATTAATTCCATGACTAATAGAAGCTAATATCCAGTAACCATGAATTTTGTTAAGCGATTTCAGATTTTAAATTCTACGTTATAAAGTGCCTTCTTCTTTGGAGTTAAATATATCGTAACCACTCGTTTATCATGAGGGATCGAGCAGGCAGTAGCTGAGTATCGATAAAGATAGGTGATGTTTTTTATCATATTATAATGCGATAATTTATCATTACATCGGCTGTGTTCTATAATCATGACTTGATAGCATTTACAAGAGATCTTTTGCAATAGCATACAGAGCAGGTACAAATTCTAAAATAAACATCGATTTATTCTAATGAATTAGTGAAAAATATTCCTTAAGCGCTTACACTATGTAGGCCTGGAGATACATCAACATAATTTACTACGTAATTGTACTTATATCTTAGAAAGATCTAGAGAAGAGTTCCAAGTTATATATGTCTATCTTATGAGAATAACATACATTAACCGTTTTTATCTTTTACATGTTATAGCTATCCCTGTCACGCGTTGCTGTGGCTCAGTTATTAGATATTCAATTTAAAAAGAAAGTTCAAAATTAAAACGTTGCGCCATGTGTAAGATATAACAGTCAGTTTTAAAGTCTTCTGTCAACAATTTGATTTAAGCGCCATCTGTTCGAAACTGATGAAATTTATAATTAATAACAATAATCAACATTGACAATCATTTAATTTGAAATTAAAAAATATTGAAGCAATTAATCGAAATATAAATTATTCTATGTCTCAAATTATACCAAATTATACATAAATGCCAACTCTCATGAAGATCTGTTGAGTCGTTTCGGAGTTCATCGTGGACAAACATCGTGACACTGTATTTTTATATATTTAAGAAAGTGATTAAAAAGTTATAGATTCTTTGCCAAGCTATTTTAATCGATATATTCAGTTTACATTAAAAAAATCCTTTTAAATCATATATATTTTCAATGAATCTTGTTCGGACTTCTTAGGACATATCACATTTAAATTACTCGCTATCAAACTTGTTTCTATGCTGAGATTCGACAAACTTATTTGATCAAGTTATATTAATATAAAAGAGCTAAAAATAGATCGCATCCATTGCACCCCTATAAAGCCTGCGTCGTTCGCTAATAAATGTGTAAAGGCGGAAACTGAGAATCTGTTACGCTTCCGTCACTCTGACGTCACGCTAAGCATTCCGTTTCTGTTTATAGTTGCGTCTAAAGAAGTTTTCACACACGTGATGAAGTTATAAATCGTGTAATTACTAAACTGATTGATATATAATAAAAAAATCAATTAACAATGCATTAAAAACTACAACTACAACAACAAACTACTACAAAACTAAGTTTAATTTGTCAAATACTCGAGCATTAGAAAATGTGCCCCAGCTCTTTCATTATCTTTTCATACTTTCTTTCACCAAAAGTTTATTAGAAAATCGCTTTCGTTTTCCAATTCAGTTCTCACGCAGCGTTAAATTGCGCTGAATATCGTTTCGTATAATTAGAACTCGTGTTAATACTCTAATGTAGACAATTGATATATTCAAGCATAAATCGCTTTATGATCGTCGTTTGTTATTATATATTAAGCTACTCCCCTATTTTATGTAACTTTATATTTTTACTTTAAAGCATATATATTTAAAAATCGACCTAATTCTCATACAATTATGGTTATTTTTCCAATAAAAGTTCACTGAATTCGTACGCACTAAAATTGATTGTTGGCGTGTTGAGAATCATTAACTATGTTAATTGTTTGTCAGTATGTTGTTTGTATGTATGTAACACAGTTGTTTGTTGACGATCGATTTTGTACTTAATTATAATGACATATGAGTGATAAAACTTAATCTAGCTTCGGTTCTGGGTGCGTTTCTTATAAGGTTAGTTGGTTTATTTACATCTTATGAATGAAAATTACTATTTTATATGAATATTTTGCATACTTCGCTGAATGAAGCTATAAGACCTTGCTTGGTCAATAGCGTAGTCAGTTCGAAAAAAAAACATTTCATTTATATTGCTTTTACAAGTATTTAGTAGTGTTACGACATGCCTTTCGGTTACATTATTATTTCTATTATAATATTAACAGGTCTTTCAACACTCATGTAATTCTTAGTCTGTGGATTAGAAAACATTTCTTCTTACACATTACATTTTTATTACCACATATTCGCTACATAATTTGCTTCACTCTAGCGTACTTTGTAACCTACATTTAGTATAGTAATAACTTAGTTTCTGAAAGTCATAGTGTAGTCTAAAATGCGTTACGATATTCTTTAATAAATAGGTTCTAAAATGAAAAAAAGAATTTCCCAAATCTGATTGTTAGTTTCGGTGGCAAATGCATTTAAACCAATAATAACTTATTGTGTTTTGTAATATTATTTTATTTAATTCTTATAACTACTGTTCGGAAATGTACAAGATCTTTCAGAGTTCGTGTATTTGTGAAGAAAACTTTGTTTTTTTTTTTAATATTCTATTGTCACAGTACTGGGTGGACAAGCAATCTGTCAGCCTTTGTTACGTCCATAAAAAAAACCTCGCCGAAACCATTCCCATATAGGATTTATTACAATATTTTGTGATTTATGCCGTCCCCCGGGACTGCGCCGTACGAAGTTCTTTATAGAAGTTTTGTAACAATGAAATGGGAAATGTTCTTGCAAAGGATTACTTATGATTTTATTGTTCGTTCGAATATTACTTTCACTGATAAATTGTTGGTCATAAGCGATGTTATTAATGAATTGCGTTCTAGATTCACGGTTCGGAACAATTATTCTGTTTTTTTGTATTTCGTTTCAAGCTATCGACATAGGTACGATGGAACTAATTGTAATCAAAATGACACACAAGTATGAATGCACTGAATACTTTAAGATTACTGAAATAAAGGTTTTCTCTACACAATCTTATTGCTAACACCGTCCCTTATGGTCTTGCGTAACTCTCATTCAGTTGAATCATATATCTTCATTTTGGTCTTTACCCTCTAGTTGGTCTGCTTCAAGTCACTACGGTAAAACCCTTTAGTCCTTCATTTATCTTCCCACCTTACCATATGTCCAGTCTTCCTTCACTTTAACCTTTTGATTCTCAGCATTCAACTTTTGCTCTTTGGTCTTGGCACATTAGGTTTATATGCAAAATGCCACTTTTGCACTATTGATATCAAAGGCAATCCTTTTTTAGTAGGCAAGTTTCGATATCGTACGTGAGGCAAGATAAATTGATTAAAAGCCTTAGTCTTCTGGCACTGTGCTAAGACCGATGTGAAGATGAGATATACTTTACTGAAAGTAGCCGTCCCTAATTTTTTACCTGATTACGTGTCGGACACCGCGTCGATGGATGTAGGTCCGAATCGTTACAAGGAATGAAACCATAGCACGGTGGTAGGATATTTTCAAGTCCAAGGCCCGCTAGCTACCACCCTCAAATTGAAGATCTGTCGCCGAGTACCTGTCGGCGTGTTCCGACACACGCACTTGAGAGCCAGCTCCTTCTTTAGGTATAGCATGTTCACCATCTTAGAACACATCGTTATTTCACATCAGATGAGATTGTAAGCAAACGCTAAAATCTACAAAGTATTAAAAAAAAAAAAGGGTACTTACAAGAATAAATAAACATTACAATAATAAGTGAACCAGCTGTTCTTCTAAACTTATGTGTTCAAAGTATTGTAGCTAGTTGTCAACTAGTAATGCTCGCAACAATACATCATGCCCGACATGACGAGGGTAAGCAAACTTCGACGTTCAGATGGACTGACTCGAGTAATCATGTTTCATCAGTTTTTGCATACAAATGGATCGAGAAAGTTTTAAACTAATAAAGTTCTCGTCCATCGTGTATGCTATGCTATAAATTATACTCAGCTATGAAACAACTATGCTTTACTTAGATAAGCTTTGTTTTGTTCTAGTAATAATAATTAAATATTATTATTAGATTAGGTTTATCTTACTTCACCTATACTGATATTCTACAGATCAAGAAATTAAAAACAAAATATTGATTTTTTTTTAACCGACTTCGAAACTTACTACGTTCGGTTGTATGTATTTTTTGTACGTTCTAATCTCTTGCACTACCCGTTATATATGAAAAAGTATAATTACATTATATCGTTTATTTACTGAGGAAGGTTATGAACTATCTAACATCATACTACGACCCTCAGAAGTAGGAGTTACCACCTAAATGTAGTTCAGAAAATGTAGTTCTCTTAGTGAAGAGAGAACGAAGTTATAGCCCTGTAACTAATAATGACTCGGGTATAATTGTAGTTATATATTTATGAACAATTATTCCACCAAATATTAAATTTATAGTGACATCTTTTTCTAAAATATAAAACTATTCAGTTAACAGTATTAATTATTTTGGAGTAACGTGTTTTCACTCGGATTGTATGATTTTTTATTAAAATTATCTTTACTATAAAATGTATTTGTTTTATATATCTGAGGCATTTTCAAATAGTCTAAGTCTAGTAAAATAAATTAACATGACTACCTATTCAAAACGTATCGTTATGATCATGAGAATTAGCGTGGTTTTATTTGTTATTATTTAATACATAGGCTAATGGTGGTAGAGCCTCGCTGAAACGATTACTGGTTTCAGCATGAATGGGTTGACACGCCCGGGGTAGTACCACCTTCTCGCAGAAAACCGACGTGAAGTAACAGTGCTTGCATCGTTGCGTTTCGTTCAGTTACTGAGAGTACCGGAGGCTCACCTCCCCTCTCCTCTCCTTCCCCTAGCCCTTCCCCCCAAACGGTGGCAATGCACTTGCGACTCCTTTGGTGTTGTTAGTGTTAATGGACGGTGGTGATCACTTAACATCAGGTAACAACATTCTCGCCACATTTCGTCATAAATGCGGATGATCTGTCAAAAATCTTTTGCATAAAGTTACTTACGTCAATTAGTTAATTATTTAGCTATATGTTTATAGTTTTTAATCTATATTATTTTTAATTAGTTAATTTTCTCAACATATAAAGTAATATTGTAAGGTGTAGGGTTAGTAGCTCTCAATAGCACGTACTTGATGTAGGACGGCCCTTAAATCGCATTTGGCAGCGAACACTTTGGTGCTCCGCCAAGAAAACTGTATTTATTACCTAAATTCCACATAATTAGCACTAACGCTTGTTTTTACGCCGGGACCGGACCGGATAATGTGTTCGGGATAATCTTCTTTATGGAACCAGCGGGATTATAAAATGATATGAGAAGGAAATGGAAACTGGCACTGGAGTATATACAATGGTTTATTCATAGCTTCAGCTTTCTTCTTTACGGAACATTTACATAGAGGCGACTGTTATCCTTTACTAGAGTAATCAGACGAACATACAATATAGCAGATAGTCATTCCATGTCTCAGGCTCATTAAGACCAATAAGAGTTTTTTTAGGTAATTGTGCTAGGTTTTATAACAAAGTCCCAAAGCATATTACGAAATTGCCGCATAGTAAGTACAAGTACCATGCGGGTTTTAATGACTAATAGCTTACAGGGTGGATGAAAAATTCAAAATGTGAACGACGGTGAAGTTTGGAACTGACGCCCCTCTCTGTGCATCCACCAGAAACGAATGTAACTATATATGTATCATGAAAAGATAAACTAAATCGATTTTCTTGCTGATTCTTCTCGATGAGTGTTTGTCAGAAGCAGTTGTAGCTTTGATGTTCATGAGCGCTTTCTCAGGGCCTAAATTGAATAAAATATTTTTGATATGATTTGATTTATCGTCATATAAATATGTTACGATTTTTATTCATAGTGTTACTTGATTCTTTTGTTTATTATACTATTTGCTCTACTATGAAAGTGAATATATGTTTATCCAATATCTTATTTTATATTATAAGCGAGAAAGCTGAATGGATGAATGTTTGTTGTTTTTCATGCACCAACTACCTAATTATTTTTTATGAATCTTTACGGAACTGTAGCTTTATACTGAACAATAACACATATAGTATATGTATTGAAATTTATCAATATGATAACCGTTTGAAAAAAGCTTGCCGTTTGAGAGCTACCGCTGCATGTTTTGCATAAATCGTGACACGAAGACAAAATATGGTACGTATCATGATTTATCTAAATTCTAACGAAGATTTAGTCGTCAGTGGCTCCTAGGTGCTATATAATTATACTAACCGTGCCCTTTTTTGTGTGACGAAAAGTGGTGGAGGTAAACGTTGTATCGTGTAGAATATTTATTACCTAAACAATAGGATCAAATTGGTTGCCGTAAATGATTAATATATTTCAATGCGATGAAAATGTTATTTAATCCTTTTAAGATATATATATTATTGTATGTCGCTTTGTATTTATGCTATGTATTTAATATTTTCAGTTTGCTTTGTTGTGTATAAGCGGTCACAGTGAATAAATATAAAACTTAAGGTTAATTATAAACCTATGATTGATAATAATTCATTGCCCGATGTTGGGAAGCTTACTATAAAATAAACTCCAGAGTAATACTAAATTCTTTACATTAAAAAAAACGAAGTAATTTGTCGATTGTCGATAATTGTACAAGTAGACAAACACGTTAGTAAATTACAGAAAATTTCTTTTGGTATCCCGCAGGGTAGTATACTAGGACCCACGCTCTTTATAATTTATATTAATGATATCCACGGTCTTCCGCTTAAAAATGCAGATCTACTATGTTATGCGGATGACACGGATATTATTTTTCATGGATCTTGTTGGTCTGACGTGAAATCTATTGCTGAGAATGGTATGTCGAAAGTTTATGAATGGTTACAACTCAACTTGCTAACATTAAATACTAAAAAGACAATGTATATGTGCTTCCACAAAACATCAGCTTCAGCTCCACCTTCCTCAATATCAGATATTAAGATTCGTTCTTGTACGGACCAGAATGGTACATCTGTATATGAATATATTAAGAAAACAGACGTTATAAAATATCTTGGAGTGCTAGTGGACCAAAATTTAACTTTTAAAAAACACATCGAACAACTGTCGGCTCGTTTGCGTAAAATAATATATGTTATGAAAAAACTAAGACATACTGCTGATGTCGATACGCTAAGATCTGTATACTACGCATTCTGTGAATCATTAATTAGTTATTGTATTACTTCATGGAGGGGTTCTGCCAAGGGTGTCATAATTGAAGTTGAAAGAGCACAGCGTTCTGTGCTAAAAGTCATGCTCAGAAAGCCGTACAGGTTTCCAACTGTCAATCTCTATAGAGAAAGCAAAGTCCTCACTGTCCGACAGATTTTTATGCTCAGAGTATGTCTGACTAACCATAAAGAAATACTACATAGTCCAGAATATTCCCATATGTTACACCGTCGTTTATTCAGGGCTCCGACTCCCAAAGTTAATTCTGCCTTTGCACAGAGATTAGGAACATTCATGGCTTCCCACGGCTATAATACAATCCTTAAACACTGCTTAATCCAGGAAGTTTCGGTCCATATGGCTAAGGGTCAAATTTCCAAATGGTTGAGCATACTTACCTATGACGAAACTGAGCAATTGTTAAAAGTTAAATCATAACTGCATAATATAGGGATATATTGAGGTATAGAATATGTGTATAAAATGTGTATAGAGTGTGTATAAAAATGTGTATGTAAACGTTTAATATGTATGTATGTATGTTTATTTTTGCCTATTGACTTATTTGTCAAATTATATTAATAACAGTTTTTAGCTTGTAAGTTTGAATATGTATAAGTATAATCGTTTTCTGGCTACCAAGATACAGGCTCTGCCTAGTTTGGTTGCCACTGTAAAAATATTTGTAAAATGTGTAAACATTTTTTTAATAAACAGATTTTTAATTTTAATTTAATTGATTAAAATAATTTCAATGAAAGCTGTAGTGGAATAACTGGAGGCTGTAAATATGTTCAATTATTTACGATTTGCGTCGAGACCAATACATTACGGAACAAAAGGTATCAATTGAACTTTAATTGAGGTACAGACTGCGAACGAACGCATCGCTGCATGTTTTTAATTAACAAATGTATTCCAACTTGTTTCATTACGTATATGTTGCTTTACCCGCAAATGTTACTTTAATATAACCATTTCATTTATTCAGTTTCCATAATGTAAAACAATATTTATATGATAACAGATATTCGTATAATAAAGTTATTTGATATTGTTAAACTCCGGCATTGTCTGAGTGATTACCGTGAAAGTTGATACATCTGAGTGTTTTTTTTTTAAATATTTCTGAAGTAAAACTTTTTGTGGGAGGGTTTTTAAAATTCTGATCCGCGACATTTTGTGTGAAGATGCAGTGGTGGGGGTATAGTGAGTATAGTGTCTTGCTTCTTCGGGTCTTGGAGAACAGTGAGACATACGCTCTTCTTGCTTTCTTTCTTTCTCGTTGTCCGTTGTTGTGTATACTGCGTTCAGGCGGCGTGGCGACCAGTAAATAATTCCCTGTAATAGAAAAGTTTCACTACTATCGTATGTTTTAACGACATATTCTGTAGGTGGTAGAGCTACGCTGAAGCTATTAATGGTTTCAGCATGAATGAGTCGGCTCTTCCGGGGTAGTACCACCCTCTCACAGAAAACCGACGTGAAGTAACAGTGCGTGCATTGTTGCGTTTTGTTCGGTCAGTGAGAGCGCCGGAGGTCCCACCTCCCCTCCCTTCCCCCTTCCTTAACCTCCCCCTCTCCCCAAGACAGGTTGGCAACGCACTTGCGACTCCCCAGGTGTTGCAAGTGTCTATGGACGGTGATGATCACTTAACATCAGATGACCCACCTGTCCGTTTGCCTCTTAAGATATATAAAAAAAAGCATACCTCATTTTTTTTAAGTGAACACTTCTTTAGGCGCGTCAAGCGGTATTTTTCACAAGACATAAACTTAGATTTAGCGACATTATAATAAGCGAGACCGACCGTATTGTGATTGCGTGGCTTACGTGAGACTAGCGAAGCGTAGTAAGTATAGCTGCCTGTGTACATCTAATATTGATATTTTGTATTGAGACTGTGCAGCTAATCATATGCTTGTGGCTAATAATAGGTGCGAAAACCTGACTAATGACAATAGTTTCTTTATACAAATTATTAAATTTAAATATTGTAATTCACACTATAATTAATCTACAAATTCAAAGGAGAACAAAGTTATTTTATAGTTTTATGTTTTCACTTCTATCGGCAGTCCTTATGACTGCCTCCACTTCTTTATACTACTCATATTGCTAAGATTTACCACTTACATCTCTGTGCAAAATACCAACTTCTAATAGTGTTCAACTAATCGCCATGGAAGTTAACATGTGTAGATATTTATAGAATATCCATTTTGCTATAAATTCAACTATTTAGTATAAAAAATAATAATAACAAAGACTTGAGAACTGGCAACTAAACAGCAGTCTCTGTACAAACTGTTCGACGTCTTCGCAATTATCAATAAAACGCTCACGTTATTTACTCACGCCCTGAACAACAAACCGTGAACATACGAAATCCAATCTACATCACCCGCAACCAAATTAAACCCCGCACGTTATACAGCGTGCGTCTATAATTCACGGAGCGTATATAAAGGGTGTAGTGATTTGTAGTCGTACCGTCGAACGGATATATATCAACGTCGGAGTACCTGCGTGACCTCCGGGTGACCGGGCCATCTCCCGGGAACATGTCCTCACCTGCCCTGGACGGGGAGGACATGCTTATAAAAGAATAGCTTGGACGAAAGTATAAACTTAGGCATAAAATACACAGTAACTAATTACAGTTATTAAATCGGTGTTTTACACTATATTTACACAGTGAAATTCCTCGCTTTGGGGTCTAAAATAATGTGTGGACAGCAAGGATCCTATACTTAAGGTGCAGTTCTTCCAAGCCCTATTTACCTTATCTTAGTAGAAAATAATCCTAAAACCGTGCCTACAAGAAATTAAAGAAAAACTATTGTACAATCAAGTTAGATCAAAAACTAATTTACTTTACGAATTAATTCAAAAAGTTTTATTTAATATTTTAAGAAAAGTAGATATTAATTTAACCAAATAGAATGTGTCGTTAAGATACTTGATAGAAGTGAAACTTTTATGCTACAGGGAAACATTGTAATAAAAAATTAACTAGTGTGCTGATATTTTGTTCTCGGATATAAAAAATTGTTCTCTGGATCTAATCTCTGAAAGTGCTTAACCGATTTTGACGAGAATTTCACTGCAGGTAGAAAATTTTGTATATTATTATATTTCGACATAAACAGTGGTGACAATATTAAACTGATTTTTATTTATTCCATATTAGAAAAATTTTCGCGAAGCCAGATTAAAATTAAAACAAATTAAAAGAAGCAACAACTGGTTTGACACATAAATAAATTCGCCTTTTATAGTGTCATCATCATAAACTTGTAAGAGATCAATCACAAGGTCACAGACCTCTTTCCTAAGGAAGGTATGGGCAGAATCACCACGTGAACCCACGACGAATTGCCGATTTCAGACTACGAGAAATCCACAGTTCTATATTTTCCATATACGGTGATAGTGCAAGAACATTTCTCAGGTTCAGGATTCCTCACGATATTATGCTTCACTGTCAGCCGATAGTGCTACTAATTTGAATTAGTAAATGTTCGCGAATTCCATAAAAATTCTTTAGTACAACCGGTCGTGGTCACTCGACCACAATGAGTTTTAAATATATACAAAATGTAATGATGCATCAATTCTAAATCAAGACTCGAACGGAACTCGCCGTAATGGATACCGTGAAGGTAGCTGAGACGGCGGGTAATTAATAACTTTAAACCACTAATCAGTAAGGGGCACGTGTTACAAATTAAACTAACTAGTAACTTGTATACAACAGCTATACATTACCGCGGCACCTGCTTGCGCTACACTGACTACCGTCAGCATAATAGACGTTAAATATTTAAAAAAAAAATCGAGGTAATCATAAGGACTGCCGACAGAAGTGAAAACTCAAAACAATGAAGTAACTGTGTTCTATTTGAAATTTTAAATGAATTATAGTTTGAATTATTTAATTTGTAACTTACACAGGCCGCTATACTACGCGTCGCTAGTTTGACGCAAGCCACGTAAGCGCAATATCCCCGGTCACGCTTTACTAGCATGTCACGGCGCCAAATTATAACTTTATCTCCAGCCAAAAATACCGCTCAACGTGCGTATAGAAGATTTCAGTTCAATAAGTTTTTTTTTAACTAAAATAACCATGACAAAGATGGTAAACACATTCAACTTAGAAGGGGGTTGACTCAAATCCAGCAAAACACACATATACAATGCTTAACGAGACATTTTCAACTAGAGGGTGGTTTTTTTTAATTCCATTAGTGGCAAACGAACAGGAGAGTCACCTGATATTAAGTGATCACCACCGTCCATGGACACTAACAACAGAGGAGTTGCAAGTGCGTTGCCAACCTTTGGTGGGAAGGGTTAGGGGAGAGAGAGGAGAGGGGAGGGGAGGTGGGCCTCCGGCGCTCTGACTGACCGAACGAAACGCAACAATGCAAGCACTGTTACTTCACGTCGGTTTTCTATGAGAGGGTGGTACTAGCCCGGACGAGCCGACCCATTCATGCTGAAACCAGTAATAGTTTCAGCGTGGCTCTACCGTAGCTAGTCAAACGGTAAATTGCACTATCACCATGCAATGGTTTTACCACGTTGTTTGCCTTCCTTCGTATTATCATTATCAGTACTTTATGCCGCTTTGTGCACATTTGATATTATTCGTTTTATATATTCCGTGTTCAAATACATATGCATACTAATATTACACAACCGTTTCGTATCTTTCTAATGAAACCTTTCCTTTCTATGCTGACGTTACAGTAAGGTTAACAGCGACACTTGATTTATTCACGAGCGGCCCTCCTGCTGAAACTACTACCATTTGTCACGAGGGACGAATTGCTTTTTCTGCTAACTGTACCTGAGTGATTCTATGAAAGTGAATATGCTGACCGTATTGATTTAAAGTGAACGGCTGTCCTGTAATATATGGGAAGTTGCAAGGAAATAATTTATTTCTGTCTTAATATGTTCTTGGCCACACTGCCCTAGTCATTTTCTAATTAATACTCTCTTTCATACATAATTAGGACTTTGATAATTTTGTCCGGCAACCTTTTTGTTTGACGAAAGTGATGGGAAAAACACTGTGTCGGTTAGAGTGTTGAAAACACTGGTTCTCGTTCGATCACCGAAGTTAAGCAACGTCGGGCGCGGTCAGTACTTGGATGGGTGACCGCCTGGAAACGCCGCGACAAGTTGGCTTTTTTACACGCTTTTTATAAGCTTCACCTGTATGGTTGTTTGTTTGTAACTGACTCCTTACCGACACTTTAAACGATCATATTTAATTCAAACTTTGTAGATTTATCAAGGACCGATGACAATACACTAAATTATAATTTATTCAATTTATTAAATTATAATTTAAATTATATTTATTATTCTTAATTCAAATTTATTTAAAAAAAAAATTAAGTTTAGTTTCTATAAAAGCATGTTTTTTAGTTTTTTAAACTATTATTTATTGTTGTATATTTGCAATTTTAATATGTAAGTGTCAGTTCCATCTCGTGTTTTTACGACACAAAACCGTTTTTTCTTTCGTTTTCCTATATTTTCACTCATATTCAGGCTCATTTAAAATCTTTTAGCAGGTATTCTACTGTTACACCAAAAATAACACTAATTAATATTAAAAAAGGAATATACGTTTGTTTGTTTGTTGCGCTTCCATGCCTTAACAGCTCAACCGATCCATCAAAAAACATTACATATACATTGTTAGAGGTATAGAAAAAGGTATACTTATTTTTATTGTAGTCCAGTAAAACTATTAAGACCTTGCTAGGTCAATAGCAAAATCAGTTCAAGAAAAAGAATATATCTAGAAAAAATACTATTCCCGAGGCATAGATTAAATCTAAGCGAAGCCGCGAGCAAGCTAGCTGGTACATGTAATTTCGTTCTCCATTTTTTATCTAAATCCATAGGGGACTGTCGCATTTTTTGTAAATTATAGTTTTATCATTTAGTACTTAACCCTCAATGCTATACAATAGATTGTAAATTACCTCAGTTAAAAGTTATAACATAATTATTGCTTACTCCTTACCGAAAACCGTAATGATAAAAGTTATTCTTCTGCTTGTAAAAGTTATTGAAATCAGTTCAGCCGTTTCGACGATTAGCATGACAAACAACAGACACGTCAAATTTATTTATATGTATGCTTTAGATAGCTCATATTTAGTATCTAGCTAGCAATGTAAGCGATATAAAAATGAGCTGACACCAAGCTATAAAGTTTCACCGTAATCTTCGTTACGGTATACGAAATCCTTGAAAATACAGCTGTGCTTATCTGACAGACGAGCGCGAGAAACAGCTTCGACATAAGTATATTTAGTGTGAGAGAAACATGTACCTACGTAATTGAGTGAGATATAATAGTAATTTGACAGACGTCATGAAGAACGTGCATCAACTATTAAAACTCGATCCTGAATCGAAATTATTTCGACTCAATCGGGTGACTTTATCAATATAAACAAACCACTACTGATTATCTATTCACCTTTTTCTTTAACCAAATCATTAAATAACTCCTATTTGAATAGACAACAGTAAAGACAAAGAGACAAAGAACTGAATACTATTATGTAATGAATACTTTTATTTATTTATTCGAAATGAATCAGCAACAGAAGCATAATATTTATGAATAAGCATAATATATATACTATTATGTTAATGTTAGACAATTACACCATACTTTTACATTAAAATTACTTATCACTACGTATTATAAAAAAAAGTTCTTTGCTACGTTCTGTCTGTTCGCGATAAACTCAAAAACGACTTAACAGATTTTCATGCGGTTTTCATCAGTAACTAAAGTGATTTATGAGGAAGGTTTGGGTATATAATTTGTCAAGGTTTTTTTTATTGTTAAGGCAGGACTAACGCCCGTCTGGCCCGCTAGTTAAATTATAATTACTAAATTAATGTTATTTAAGATATGGGTATTAAAAAAATTAGAACAATAATTTGCTAAATTCAAATTTGGTAGATGCAAGGATTTAAATAACAGTTTGTAGATTTTTTTGTTTTAATTTGTTTATCTCTGTATGTATCAGATAGATTTGGAAAATTGCAGTTTATAGTTAAATTACTGAGAAAAGTGAGGTATCTAGCATAACGTAATGGCCCTTAGGTGTGGAAGAATTACTACATAAAATGTAAATCAGATATCAGCCAGAACGAAAAGGTAAGACTGCTGTCGCCTCTATTGAAAAGTTACATGGATGTAACGTGGCTTATTAGTACAGGAAAGCTATAGGGACTCAGAGGAAATTTAGAAATAATAAATTTCATTCTGTGGGGAGAAAATCTTCACAATATTGAACGCTATCCAGTCTAATTACAAGGTATTATGTTTTTTTAATGAATGGGACATTGTTATGGTAATGACAATAATATATAAAATCTAGTGTTTAGGTCTTGAGGCTATCATCATCATCATCATTAGTCTTAAGTTTATGTGTGCTACTTGATGTAATACATTAATTTTAATCAGCACTGAATAGTAATGAGAATTTAATTCATAAAATTTGATGGAAAATCATATTTATATTTGAAATTTTTATCTTTAAATAATAATAATAACGACAGATATGAAAGATATGGGTTTAATTATCACCCCAACATCCGATGTATCGACTATTCCAGGTACTCCGAGAAATCCCGAGGTGTATTTGTTTCTCACGTATGGTGGTACCATAATAGTATTCCTCACTTTCAAGTTTCATCTCTATATATTTCCTTCGACATTAGCCGATAGTGTTACTAACTTAAATTACCCGAATGTAATATAAATTAGTATTAAAAGTTATTTGAACATGAACCAACGGTCATAGAAATCACTCAATCATCATGAATATTTATTAGAATTCGCACTTATTCAAACTCATAACTAAAAACTATTCGAGAAAATATGAGCTAATAAATCGTTTCGAGTACCTGTAGTAACGTAACGACTCGAGACGAAAGAAAAGAGAAATTAGTCAGTAAATTAAATAATACAATTACGTCTAGAGGCTCTGAGGGTCCTTTTTTATTTGTCCGCACGTAATTACCGACTTCAGCCTGAATAGACTTTAGATTTAGGCCTTGATGAGACGTCCCTTAGCAATTTCAACGTAAAACATTATTTTCATTCAATCTTTTACGAAAGGAGTTTTTATTTAATTATTCTGAAATGTTCCACCTTTTTGTCTTAATTTATTAGAATATTTTACGTTACGTTTAATGACAGGATTGTATTTTTTTAGGGTTGAGGGTAGATACATGTGAATTCGAATTACAATGATACAAATTATTAAGGACATAATTATACTTCGAAATTAATTATTCGTTGTGCATTATTCGCGCGAATAAGCAAGCATTATGCAATCACGATACATACAACGGATGTTCATCTCATTAGCCTGTCGATAGCACATACGATAGAAACAGCAAATTACCCGATAACAGAATAACAGAAAACAGCTTGTAACAACAACTAAAATAACACAACGGTGTAATTTATTATTGATATATATGTAATTTCATACACGAGTCCTGTAGTGATAGTGTATGTTGTAGTGATCAACAAATTATCTAACTCACATTAAAATATGTCACAAACACAGCAATTACTATGATAATCTTTCTAACTTTGTCACTAATATATTGATTGTTTTATACTTTATTGGTGTTTCACCATAATACCAATTAATATTGGTGTATGATGCGGCCTAAAGTTAAAAGTTGAATTTCAAGTATAAGCGGCAGTACTTGTCAACATTGCCATCCAAAGAAAGAGAGGGGCATTTGCCGTTCTTTGATATAAAAGTATTTAATAGTATTTTTCATTCACCTATGACATTCTGTTCTCAAACTATACTTAACTAAGAAAACGAGTTATACGTTGAACATTAAAAACTACAAATAGACAGGCTACAGACTTTACTATTTTTCTCCATTTTAAAGGCGTCCCTCTTTCTGCGACTATAGTCGCAGTATAGGCGCTAAGGGGTGGAAACTGCCAGGTAGGCATTAGTAATAGGACAAGGCATTAATTCCTTTAATAACACAACGTGGTAGTAATATAAAATTAAAGAAATATCTCATTTTATAATCGGATTCGTGTTCTCATCCCACCGATTCGCCAGAACACTCACCTGTCACCGCAAAAAATATAAACCACTTCCCACACAAGTCGTTCGTCTGTGGCTTCCCATATCAAATATCGTATAAAATGGCTAATTTAAACAGACCTCTTATCTTCGTTTGAGAGACCTTTGAATACATGGATAAGTTTAAAAGTGACGGGAGAGTGGGAAGGTCTTTATATCTGGTTAATGTAGTTTGATTTGGTTTGGATCCTAAGAAAGGGAGAAAAATATTATTTGAAATCTATATGTGAACATTCATCAATATACCTCCATGATCTCTTTTACGATCACCTAGAAAGTTGGCGTAATCAAGTTCTTATGCTATCCATTTAATATAGTTCGCTACAAGATGTTGTTGCGGCGCGATAACTTCTGTATCGTTCAATCAATCGTCATGAACATTGTTATGTGTTTGTTAAATAAATATATTAGTCGAGACCGTGGCTTTGAACGCGTTCATTTTTATATATTTCAGTTATTATGTGTTATGATTACTATTCGTTATAATAAATGGATGATTTGGTGTCATGTAGCGACACCTAGCGACGAGTTATAATAAAATGAACAGCCTAATAACCTTATACATATAAAAATATTACCCGAATATGCTCGATCATACAGTTTAGGGGTGTAAGGGGTGTCAAATAACATCTAAGACTTGAGACATCCAAGCCAACCTCACCTGCACGTCGTGCACCCTGCTGAATAACGAACGAGGCAATGGCGAAAGCGGGGTGGTAGGGTTTACAGCCTGACTGGGTCGCAACCACCATGTATATTGCGAAAAAGCCCGTCATAGTGATTCGTTTCTGAGGGTCGCGTTTCGGGATCAGTCTATGCATATCCAGCATTTCGCAGGCCGGCATGACAGCGGCGACCGGCGACGGATAGTGTGTCGCTCGGTGGTCGCCGTTGTTTTTGGATTGTACTGTGCTTACCATCAGGCACAGTGCAGTCATTTTGCCGTGACAAAAAATAAATAAAAAGTGTTAGAGTTTATCGACTACAGATGTACCGACATCCATTTTTTTATATATAAAGATACATTGCTACCCTTCCGTATGTAACCATGAGTCCTCATTTATCTTATTTATCAAATTAATAATACTATCGGTTGACGGTGAAGGAAAACATCTTGAGGAAAACCTGAACCTGAAAAATGTTCTTGTAGTACCACCGTATGTTGGAAATTATAGAACTGTGTATTTCTCGGAGTTTGAAATCGCCAATACATCGTGCGTTAACGTGGTAACTATGCCAACGCCTTACTTCGGGAAGAGGCCTATGGCTCTGCAGTGGATCTCTTACGGGCTGATGATGACTGATGGGGTACCCACTTCTGAGGAATATTTTGGGTTTCACATGTGTTAACGCGCGGAATACATCAGAAACTTGAAAGATACTTTACGACAAGCAGATGTGACGACTATTTCACTGAAATTCTTTCCAAGTGTCTAACATAGATTTTATAGTAAATAATATTTTCTCAAAGCGTGTAACAGATACGGTCGGCTGCTCACTTCCCACGGGACACGTTCATATTAATATCAGGTATGTCTCGGTCCGCTTGCGGCCTCAACGGGTGAGTTTTATTATTGTGGGAATATTTACTTACATATAAACTATTATGTATACAATATACATGTATATAATAAGAATGTGAATCTAACGTGTCTGTATTTTTTAGGATTTTTGTGAAAAACATTGTTGCTGTTGATTTAAAATAAATAACAAAATACGTTTCAATGGTTTTTAGAAATATATCTCTCCGTTTGTAGTTTTTCATCACTGCTAAAGTATTGAACATAAAACATATCCTCAAGTAATATCTAGTCTTGGTTTAATTAAAATCGGTTCACTCTATCAAAAGTTATTGTAATTTTAATGACGACGCGACTTAAGTACGTGAAAAAAGTAGATGGACTTAACACATTCAGATGATTTTATTAATCATGGTTTATGACATAAGGTACAATGCGGACGAAGTCGCGGGCACAGCGAGTCAAAAATATATATAAAACAAAGTCGCTATCTGCATCTGTATGTGTGTTCTTAGTTTTTTTTAATTATGCCACGAATTTTTACATCATGTTAATTATTACTTGGTGAATTATATTTAAGGAAAGTGTACAAAAGTCGCTCTATTGCATTCAAATTAAGCTTATATTGCTAACATTAGGTAATAGTGTTAAGTTTTATAACAAAGTCCCAAAGCACATTACCGATTTGCCGGATAGTGAGTTCAAGCACCATGTCAAGCGGGTTTTAATCTCTAAAGGATTATAGGGTGGATCAATATAGAAACGATAGTGACGTCTAGAATTGACGGCTCTCTCTGTGCATCCACTAAAAACGAATGTAACAATATTTGGTAAAAATATGTATCATGAAAAGATAAACCAGATCGAGTATCTTGCCGGTTCTTCTCGGTGACTGGATTGTTTGTCCGAACCGGTGGTAGTTTTGACGTTCATAACCTCCTTCTTAGAGCCAACATTGAATAAAGTATTTTAATTTTGAACGCTAACTAAATCTCACGGAATACATAAAAGTACTACAGTAACTACAGAATTATACATTCTCCATTCTCCATACATTATATATTCAACATGTATACATATCTCCTAACCAAGAGTAAACATTATTATGTTTTATATACTCGTATTGTGGGGGTGAGAAGTAAACCTTTGCCTTACATATGTTTTTGGGGGCGCCCGTTTGTGGGAATAAAGTTGTTTTATTTGGTCACAATTATTTAATTTAATGTGTTACAATGGTGTTCGTTGTGCAACCTAACTGAGTGCTTGAACGCGAGTGACTATACAAGTATTTTATAAATATCATTTTAATTCAGATGTTCTGATGTGCACATAATAAGTAAGGCGACATGCAATGTACGTAACGCATATCGATACAAAATATAAGGTTATTTGCGTAGCTTTTCTGATCAATATATAGCATTGAATCCTTATACAATAAAATTATTAGTTACGTTGGGTATTTACGGTTAATCAAACTTGCTCTTTACAGCATATCATTTCAATGATATTGTTATAAGGAATGTATAGTCGTTAAGGGAAACCAATTAACACTCTGTAGGAACTGTGACTATTTATCTGAGCAATAGCTTCGCTTTACAATAACTTCGACATATAAGTGTCTCAGATCACCGACATCTTGCCTTTTATAGGCCGAACTATTGAATAGGATGGCGATAGTGTTAATGTCCTGGTCGCGACTCGGATGTGTTGTCGCAGTACCGAAACTAGATTATAAGTCCGTTTAAATCATTTGAATATCATTTTAGTCAATAACAATATTATAACACCTTCTTAAATCATTAAAATTAATTACAAAAATAGAAATCATGACAATATGACAGAGTTAAACTTCCATCTAAAAATGTTATGTCATAAGACTTATGAATCTTTTACGACTTTGTTAGAAGCTACCTGTGAACGGCTTAAATATATAAAAAAAGAGTATAATTTGCTAAAATGGTGAGAGTAGAACAACAGCCCGCGTGTACGTCCGTCCATCCGTGAATCCTTACCGGTCGCCCGCTGCCGCCTGACGCGACGCGCCGTCACGTAACCCTTCTGCTTGAACGATTTTACAACTCACGACTTCTCTCTTTATACCCCACTTATATACTTTAATTCTACAGTTGTTATATATGTATATGTAAAAAGACTTGTTATGCGATCAACCATTTTTGATATTTCAAGTTGTTAAGCTTTTCGGTTATATATATCGCCATTATCTGTACAAGAGAAATTAATGCGATTTATTACGTCTAACTCGATCGTTCTAATTAACACTCGATGTTATTTTTTATACATATTTTTTTACGGTATTCAAGTGTCAAGTTCAATACAATGAAAAAATATAATAGGAAAGTCTGTATAACAATATAATTATTTACGTTGTGTAAATACGAACCGTGACGATGAAGTAATACACAGGTGTCTTTGAAGCCAATATTGTTAGGCGTCCGCATACGCGAATTAATGTTTCCACAATATATGTTCATTGTTCTCTTGTTGACTCAGTTGAAAAGCTACTATTCATATTGTAATAAGAGCACAATATATTGAAGGCGTCAAAGACAATTCAAGGTTAATAAAAGGACAATGAAGAGGACTATACTCTGAATTTGTCTGCATTGTCGAATTAGTAAGAAGGAGTTTTGCAGAAAAAATAAAATCATCAACATGCCCCAAAAACTGCTAGATTTAAGTGATAGATAGCAAGGCCAGTCGCCCGTAGAACGGATAGTTGACGAATTCGAAAAGAGAGCACCGAAACATATATAATTAAACTCACCATAAGTTGCATGCTGTAGCAGACATTTGGGACAGCCTCATACCGGGACATTAGCTACGCCTACATACCACTGCGGCATTATAAAAATAATTAGTTCATATTCCTAGTAGAACACTAGTTTCTAAGTTGTGTGTATACTAATCAAGTGAACTTTTGTCTGAAATAAAACATTTTTGATTTTTTGATTTTGAACCAATGATGTGATGAATAATGCTGGAAGCTGCTGGATACAAGTAGCGCAAAACTGGTCATTACCGCTAACTTTAGCTTCCGTAATGAACGTCTTTTGATTGAACTATTGGATGAATACTACATTTTAATTAATGTGTCGATTCCATAATCACTGTATCAACTTCTAGATCAGTGAAGAAATAAAGTTAAAACAAATTTATAGCTCAAAATTATAAATATGGAAACGTTTGCTTCCTTTTACCCTTCAATTGATTATTCCATGTTCCAAATAAATTGTAACCCTCTGTTTGCATATCGTGTAGGTCGATGTAAAAATACCGGCAGGAGCGTTCAGCAATGCGTGAATCCGGCGTCGCACCCGACAACGCACTTTCAAGGGCGCGTTCCGATGAACAACGAGTAACTCGAGATATTTCTAAGGAAGGGTAACAAACCAATTGGCGTGTGGAATTGTTTTATCTCACATAACTTCACGTCAGTCTTCTGCGTTTTAATCCCATTTAAAACGATAAAATAGATGGCTTCTTAAAAGACGTGGAATTATTGTATTGCGCTGTTACATTTCTTCATGATACTTTTTAATAAAATATGTGAATACTGTGTACTTTAGTCTTTTACGCGCTACAAGTTTCATAACGTTTGACCTAAATCTCACCTTTTCTTATATGGCTTGTAATAGTAACATGCTAAACCAGTTGAAGGATTGGCGGAATTGCAGCTAACGGAATGTACCTAGGTGTTTGGAGATGAATTTTCAACTAGCCAGACTGGGGTTAGAAAAAGCTCTACCACTATGGTGTAGTTACACCACGATGATTTCCTTTAATGAAAACTCCGACAACACACAATGAACCATCATCGTTTCAATAACTAAATCCTGGATGCACTTATTAACTTATAATTGAAGGCTCGTACTCCTAAGAAGAAAGGACAATAAGACATTAGACTGCAATATAAATAACAAAAAACAAAAGCTATGTATTCATTACAAATGGATCGAATAATAATGATTATATTTTAATTTTTTAAAGATGCATTTTTTATTATCAGGTTATTACCTTCGTTACAATATAATAGTCGTTCGTGATTATAATATAGAACTTGTGAGTCTTTTGTCATTATAATTCAAGTAATCTACTCATTGCTCACGATATATCGTGTCGTGAGGAGTAAAATACACTTCAAGGAAGGTGCAACGGTGCGTGAATCCGGAGTTGAAGCCGACACGGTGCGATCAGGGGTCCGAGGTTCAACTGTTAAGGAATTCATGTGTATATTTAAGCTTATTTAGTTTCTTTATAAAAATAAATTTCTCATTGTAATTTATTAATTACTAACTGTGACCGCAGCTTTGTTTGCGTGGTATAATAAAATAATGTTTAAGTGTATTTTCTTTTGAATACTCTATTCTGTACCGTGTTTTGTACTATACATCTAACAACATCTATATTAAATTTACCTTCATACTACTGCGATATATAAAAACATAGATTAAAATTATTATTCTGCATGACCATGATGGTCAGTGAGATTGCCGGAGGCCCACCTCCCCTCCCCTCTCCCTCTCCCTCCCCCTAACCCTTCCCCCAAAAAGGTGGCAACGCACTTGCGACTCCTCTGATGTTGTTAGTGTCCATGGACGGTGGTGATCACTTAAAATCAGGTGACCCACCTGTTCGTTTGCCACCTATGACATAAAAAAAAAATGACCCATATAATTTTATTAAAGAATTCATGTAAATCGATTCCGTAAATTTTCGGTTATAACCACAAACATGCAGACAGATAGAGACGTCGCGTTTTCTAATACGCCCTGTGTATATTTATCCTTTTAAAATTGTAACTTTTAAATATCTCAGTGCTGATAAAGAATGGAAAGAGCAGTCTACGAATACAGAAAAAAAATACCCAAGAACAAGTATTGAATCTGTATTCATAAGGAAGGACGCTTCGGAAATCGTTACTTATAAACTTTGCTTTTATCGAATTGGGAGAAACTCGCGAGATTTTCACCTTTACATCGACTTAAAAGTACATTTTTAATTCTACTTTACTTGAAATAAGTTTTAACAATACGTTCTTTTTCTGTTTTATCTCATTTATTATTATATATCGAGGAAGTTACTATTGACCTGCGTATGTACTACTGACTACTTTTGATCCGTTCCAATGACTGCCTACTATTTACCTCGTTCTGAGACACCATTCGTTGGAGTTATCGTACTCAGCTTTGGCTGAATGCCTTAAAAGCCGACGGACTACTAGACACCGGACTGTAGTCCGGTGAAGCTGTTAAGACCTTGTTAGGTCAATAGCGTAATCAGTTCGAGAAAAAAAAGATATCGGACAGTAGTACGATGAAGCTGTAAAGTGTAAAGGCCTTACTAGGCCAATAGCGTAGTCAGTTCGAAAAAAAAGATACTGGGCATCCTCTTTCAGACATTTGTGCTTGTCACATTTACAGATAGTTCATCGTAACTATACTCAGTGTTGCGTTTCTGTATATGCTAACGTTTTATTCGATTGTTCTTGGTCGTTAAGCGATCAAATCATAATCACGACGTCACTATAGATGACGTCATACCCTCACATGGACGCCATTTTTGTCTTCACCCCGATATATATTAAGTACCTATCTATACATCTGTTTTTTGCAGATTATTATTATTATATATTAGACTTTCTTAACATTTTTATTTTACAACATTTCTGTTGAATACGCTCAGGTAAGGTGAGGGATGGATTTCAATAACAACTACAAACAAAGATTTTCTAATATTAGTATGATGTCAAAAGTCATATTTGTTTCTGCACATATATTACTTTGAGAGATTCATCAAATGTTCATATAAAGTTTCTTCAAAGCATTTGAGATTATTTGAGAAAGTGTAATTTAGAAAATGGTTATATATAAATAGGCGAAGATAGATACCCTATTCGGTTCAATACCCTATTCCCCTACGTTTATCAATTTTCTCTATATTTTGAAGTGAAAACTTCTTTAGCCACATTGAGTGGTATTTTTGACAGGAGATAAATTTATAATATCGCGTCATGACACGCTACGTAAGCAAAACCGGCCGTATTGTACTTGCGCGGTTTTCGTCAGTCTATCGATGAGTAGTACGGGGGCCTGTGTACATCTAATATTGATATTTCATCTCATCATACATTCGATTGATTAAGACTTTATAAAAATGTGCAGAGTGCCAATAGATATGGAAACCTCACTAATGTTAATAATTTCAAGACACAAATTCTGAAATTTAAATGGTTTTTTTTTATATCAAAAGGAGGCAAACGAACAGGTGGGTCACCTGATGTTAAGTGATCACCACCGTTCATAGACACTAGCAACACCAGAGGAGTCGCAAGTACGTTGGCAGCCTGTGTATGGGGGAGTGTGTCAGGGGGGATTGGGAATGGGGGAAGGGAGGCAGGCCTCCGGCGCGAGAGCCGGCGAGAGTTCGGTGAGACTCACCGAACGAAACGCAACAGCTTGCTTGCTTGCAGCATTGTTACTTCACGTCGGTTTTCTGTGAGAGAGTGGTACTGACCCAGACGAGCCGACCCATTTATGCTGAAACTGTTATTCATACTATAATTGATATGAAAATCCAAAATAGAACACATTTATTTCATTGTTTTGAGTTTTCACTTCTGTCGGTAGTTTTTATGACTGCCTGAAAAAAAACTGAAGATAGTAGTTTACCATACCATCGAGGATCGGAGTTTTTATTTTAGGTCCCTACTCGTCATACTTCACAATACACTCTTTGGCAAAAAAAACTTTAATAATTGCAATTTACTTTAATGGGATTGAAAAATGTTAATGCCTTACTAGCTGAGCCGGCCACGCGTTGATCTGGCTCAGTTATAATATAATATAGCGGTAAACAATACACAACAGGTGAACCTGAAATAAAAAAGGTGTGTGTGCGATTCACACACAATAGAAATGAAACTTCAGTAAATCGACAAAAAAAATGAGATGAATATATATAACAAGGGTAGGATAATAACAAAGTTGATTTGTTTCATTGGAAACGGTAGGTGGCACTGCGGTTGACTTTTAAGATTTTTTTAAATTATCAAAGCAGGACAACGTCCTCAGGGACCGCTAGTATATATATATATATATATGTCGGTGTGGATGCATATTGCATATATATATATATATATATATATATTAGAGCGTTTAAAAAAAAAAATATCTCGCTCTCAAACCGCTCTCAAAAGTTTTGTTTTAATGCCAAAATAGGCCTCTCAAAATATGAGCCCTTAATATTAATATTTAGGTTGTCCGAATCGCACTTTTCGATTTCCTATAAGAATAACACAGGAAAAAAGTTTTTTTTTCTTTTGATTTTTATAACTAATGAACGATATATCGTATTGCAATACCCATTCATTATTTTTGTAGATAATTTAACGCTCTACAAAAAAGGTCTGAAGCCAATTTTTGATAAATCAACTCAGTCAAAAGTTATTCATGATCAAAGTTTAACCTACCCTCAGTTCAGCTGATTTTTTTATAATACTCTCAAATTTATAAGTTTACGGGTTTCAAAACAATAAATTAAACTAATGGCATGATGACATTTACCCTCAGCGCCATCTAGTTATGGATTTTGAAATGACATCGCCAAAATAATTGTACTATCAAAATACTTGACAAATTTAAATTACATTTAAATAAATTTTTCATCGATTAATTATCAAAGAAAAACTTTTGATAATTGATATTACATAGGACACCTGCCGTGAAATATTTTATTAAGAAATGTTAAAGTAGAATTTTTTAAACTGTTGTTTAGTTAAAATAATTTGCTCTCTCGCTCTGGCTCACTAATTTTTGTATTTGTGTCTCTTACCTATCATTTTTCCGTTGCATCTGGTTTGAAATCACAACGATTCTAAAGAAGTTTCACTTCATAAATGATACATAAAAGCGAGGTTACGTAGCGAATAGATTAACAGTACACGTGCACCATAAAATAAACTGGAGTTACAAAATAAATTCAAAATTAAAACGTGGCGCCATCTATTAGATATCAGTAACATTCGGTCGTATAGTTTTTTGTCAACAAACTAACTTAAAGCGCCATCTGTTCGAAAGTGATGAAAGTTACAATTAATAACAATATTCAACATTGACAATAATTTAATATGTAATTTAAAAATACAAAGTACATTAATCTAATTAGTTAATAAGTCTCTCAACTTGAACCGAATTATACATAAATGCCGACTTTCATGAAGATCGGTGGAGTAGTTTCGGAGTTCATCGTGGACAAACATCACAACACTGGATTTTTATATATTTTGATGGCTGAATTTCTACCAATGTAAGACCATTAGTATATATATAATTTGATACAGACATTTTAAAACATCGCGGTTATAATCCAAACGACCTGCCAATTAACTTGACAGTTCTAAATTTAAAAATGGCAGGTTTTCAACCCGTAAATACCTACGGCGGGTCGAGAGTGCCCTCGCTATTCATGGGCTCGCGGCTCGAGTGCCCTTACCTCTCCCCTCTATTATTTCACGAGAGGCTTTCTTGGCTCGAATAAAAAATATATATAAGGAGAAAAATTGCAACGTTCATTTTCAACGTAGTGCGCGTTTTGGGGTTGTTAATTATGATATTTTTTATTAACCGCTCTGGGATTTGTTGTTTTACGTTTATAGAGAGACCACTAGCTGGCTCCTGCGACTTTGATTCTATGACCGTGTTAATTAATACGTGTTAACATCTATTGAAAATTGTTTTTTCTAGATATTATTCTGAAAAGTTTTTTAACTGCCCCTTAATATCGCATTAAAATCTATTCAGACGGTTTTCATATGGGTCTGGACAAACATAAGCCACTTTAGTTTTATTTATATAGAGGCAGAAAATTTGTTCGCGTTTTGCAATAGATAACATTATTTATATGGAGGCAGAAAATTTGTTCGCGTTTTGCAATAGATAACATTATTTATATGGAGGCAGAAAATTTGTTCGCATTTTGCAATAGATAATATTACTTATTTAGTTAAGAGTTGTGTGAATAATGAGAATAAATAATCTCATTTGCTCTTTCGGGGAAAAATAAATAGATATTATGGGATTTGCAACTCTCTAATAAGTTTTTCGCAGAAATCGCTAATTATGAGTATCAAGACTGCGAATACAGATTATATGCCTGTAATAACTAAGCATTGGGAATAACCGAGTGTCATATTTCTATACATGGACTCTATATTTTTTCAAGTTTGTAATCGCCGTATGTTTGTACTAGCTGATTTTCGCTGATTGGTAAATGAAACCCAAATGATAAGTAGCCTAGAACCATCTACGAAAATTTTCGTCGGCTGATCACAGTTCTATCCGATATGTCCAATAACTTTGACATGCTCGAGCCTAAGGAATTGTTTTTTTTTATAGTAGCACGACAAAGTGACTGCACTGTGCCTGATGGTAATCATTTTTTAAATGAAACGGCGACCACCGAGAGATACGTAAAGAATGTATAGAATAATGAAAAAAAAACATCGTGAAGAAGTCACGGCATGGTGATAGAGCTACCACCCTCAATTTCAATTTGTCTCTAAGTACCCGTAGATTTGCTCTAGAGGGAAAACTTTATAATCAATACAACATACAGTATGGTTTAGTGTTTACCATCTTACCAGCATTTAATATCAAGTAAAACTGTGTACAAAAAACGAACAGACGGATAAACCGACGTCACCTTTTATTAAATGTAAAGATATATCCTTATTTCTATTAAAAAGTTTCATTTAATCTAGAATCTAATATAGAAAAAAATATAACATTGAATATGCTTTAAAGAAATTGTCCTTTATTCATACGTTCCGGAATTGTTGGGGCTTATTATTAGAATGAAAGATAATTGTATTCCAGATCCCATTAGGAGATCCAGTCAATAGCCGGAAACTCATTGGGCACAGCGGGTCATTTAGACCCAGGGGCGTTACCCGCCCTCTTATATCCATTGCGCTAACGGAGGGTCCAGATCATGTGTTTATCATCTCTTTTAGAAATATTTGTAATTATTATCGCTTTCATTAAATAAGCAAAATATTTTTATTAAAATATCTTACATTGATGTTTGAAGAAAATCCTCAATGAACAAATAACAAATATAGCCTATTATGGAGCTGAATACGCAACTAACACATACAACATGGCACCTCATTTACAGTTCGGCTGTTCTCGATAAAGTTCAGTTATTTTATTCAACGTACCGTCCACTTTATTTTCGCTTACTTTGTATCGTTTTTGCCACTATCATGTAAACGTAGCTCAAAGAAAATAATCTATTGCGGAATGTATGTAATGTATATAAGCTCAGCACTTTATCACTAGCCTGCACCTATTTGTGTTTGTGTTTGTAATTATCAGGACAAGGTTTATATGTAAGAAACTGTTTGAAAAATACTGTGGGAAAAAAATTTGGTTAAAAATGTCCATATAAAAAGTGACCGAATGAGTGAAATAGAGGATGAAAGGGATGTCTAAAAATATAAACAGAACTGACAGGTTGACGTTCAATTGCTATTTTATTTTAATTATATGGTCGTATATCTCTCTTGGCATCGTCGCATAGCGCACGTTTGTTCGTTTGAATAGATTTGTCAGTGTTTCTCAAACTCGTTCAATTGCTATTTTATTTTAATTATATGGTCGTATATCTCTCTTGGCATCGTCGCATAGCGCACGTTTGTTCGTTTGAATAGATTTGTCAGTGTTTCTCAAACTTTTAAAACTATGTTTACCTGCATTAAATGCGGCCTTGACCACTCTGATGGTCCAGTTTGCAGTATCTGTAAAAACCAGTACGACTTCGGGTGTGCGGGTGTCACTGAAACTGGGTACCGAAAACTAGGTGACAGAAAATACAGCTGGCGCTGCTCGACATGTAAAATAAGCTCCTCAGTATCACCAGCTCCTAACCCACCACTGCCAAGTCAGATGGATTGCAAGAGCAACTTAGCCAGATAACCCGGCAATTGGCTTCATTACCATCCTTGGTTGAAGACATCAAGTCCATCAAGACCGACGTTAACAGTTTGAAGGCGTCGCTGGAAATGGCACACGAGTCTATAAACAAATTTTCGAGCACCATCAAGTCCTTGGAGTCGAGGGTGGCTAAGGCTGAAGAGATTGCAAATGAAGTTCCCAAGTTGCGGGCAGAAATTGTCAAGCTAAATCGGGAACTTGATGACAGGGATCAGTGGGCAAGAGCTAATAATATCGAAATTAGGGGAATCCCCCTGAAGAAAAATGAAGATCTTTATGCATTGGCAACAAAGATTGGTGTCATCTGTAATTACTCGATAAAAAAAGAAGATATTAATTACATTGCCAGAATACCCACTCGGGTGCCAAACGTTGAGAAATCAATAATCATTTCCTTTAATAACCGATACACTAAAGAAAATTTGGTGGCGTCTTCGCGTAAATCCAAACTATCCCTGTCCGATTTGGGCTTCGCAGCTACCGGATACTACTACTTGAACGACCATCTAACTCAACGGAATAAGGGATTACTAAGCAAGGCAAAATCTTTAGCAAAGGATAATAATTTTAAATACATATGGGTCAAGCACTCGAAAATTATGGCCAGGAAATCGGAAACCTCTCCAATATTTTTTATAAAATGCGAAGGCGATCTCGCAAGAATAGTTTAACTACTACTTTAACATTTTATTTACTTTACTTAAAACCGTTTTTGTTATTATATTTTTTACTTGTAATTCAAAGTTTGAGAACCATCACCATATTTTTTTTGTGCTTGTATGGAGATAATTACCGGTGTCACACCGCGGTCATGCAAATATCACACGTAAGTATGCAGCCCTTATTACAACTTTCACCCGTTCGGGAGTGTTTATGCACGCGCGTTGAGCTGATTATAGCCTGCGCACTATTTAACTCGAGTTTATTTTTGCTCAAGGTCAATAACCACGACTATTCACGGTCACTTAGAAACTATTTTAAGTTTACCCCACATTTAAGAAATTCATTTATGACTTATTATTTCATCGTAAAAATACTTCCAATTGGTGTAAACATCGTTCAAAAAAATCTAATCGATTCTCATAGCTTATTATCTTATTTATGTTTCATGGATATGCACTTTGCGGTGTTGTGTTTTGTGGGCGTGAGTTGCAATAAAAATAATATGCTGTTTGTTTTACGGATATCTCAAATTACCCTTCATATTCTTTTCGATAACATATTGTTTCTAGTTTTGCATGAGCTATATAAAACTTACAATTACTGATGGCTACCAAGGATCTCAAATTGTATTACCAGAATACTCGAGGGCTACGCACCAAAACACATGCATTTAAACGAGGTCTGCTATTGTCCTGTTATGACATTATTTCATTGACGGAGACCTGGCTTCTGGAAGGACTGAGTGATAGTGAATTATTTGATGATAGGTATCTTGTCTGGCGGCGGGACAGGAATTATAAATTAACGCAGGAAAGGTACGGAGGCGGTGTGCTTCTAGCAGTACACCGTCAGTTTGCAGCCGTGGAACGCCCAGAATGGCGTTCTTCCGCCGAAGATATCTGGGTTACTATTTCACTTAAAAAAAATAGAATACGAGAATCACACACAAAACTTCACATTTGCACCTTATACCTCTGTAAAGAAGCCGTAGGTAATTCTTTTAATATGCAATTACAAAACTTTTCAGAGAAGCTATCTTTCATTGTTAGCTCTTGTCCGAATGATTTATTTTTAGTAATGGGTGATTTTAATTTAAGTAACATTGACTGGAATAGTGATACTGGCTGTATACAGCCTAACGGGATCGTAGGCGAATCACAGGTATTATTCTTCGATACGTTGGCTCAGTGTAATCTCAACCAATTTAATTTTAATAGAAATGTTAATCATAGAATATTAGATTATGTTTTGTGTAACTGTGAACTACATGTGTCGGCATGTGGTGACCCTTTGGTACCGGAGGACCTTCACCATAAGTCATTAGAATTTAATATAACTTGTAGTCAAGACGATTCACTCGGTGTCAAACGGAGACTTATATATTTTTACAACAAAGCAGATTACAAAGCTATTTCTTCATCATTAAATAAAATAGACTGGGAACTGGACTTAAATAATAAGCCTCTAGACTATGCTCTTGACTTATTTTATGACCACTTGTATAATATTAGAGACAATCATATTCCTCATAAAATAATTACGTCTTCCATATTTCCACCTTGGTATAGCTGTTCATTAAAAAAAATGTTAAAGGAAAAATATAAATTCAAAAAGAAATATCAAATTTATGGTAATGCAGATGATCTTGACACGTTTTGTCTTCTTCGATCTAGGGCCAAACAATTGGAACAAGAGTGCTACAACAATTATATACAACGTTCGGAAGATTCGATTATTAAGGACCCTAAAATGTTTTGGTCGTTTGTCAAGGCAAACAATAAGTGTTCCAACGCACTTCCATCCACATTGCACTATAATGAGAAGTCGGCTAATACTGGCGAAGGAGTGTGTAATCTTTTTGCTTCCTATTTCCAATCCACTTATTTATCTCCATCGTCACATACCAATACTTTAAATTATTCACCTTTAAATTCTCTCACAGCACAAAACATCTCCGCTAACATTGGCGAAGTAGAAATTAGTGTAGAGTCAGTGTTAAAACTACTAGAGGCATTAGATTTAAATAAGGGTGCAGGACCAGACTTAATTGTGCCTACCTTTGCGGTTAGATGTGCCAAATCCCTGTCAGTGCCACTAACCATTATATACAAACGATCCGTCATAGAGGGAATTGTACCTAGAATTTGGAAGTCTGCATTTATTACCCCTATACACAAGAATGGTAAAAAAAATGATGTTAGAAACTACAGACCTATATCTAAATTATGTATTTTCGCCAAAATACTTGAACGCATTGTGTATTCTCAGGTGTATCATTCGCTATCGGCATCTTTTATTCCCGAACAGCATGGATTTTTAAAGATGCGCTCAACTTCGTCTAACCTGTTATCTTTTATAGATTTTGTTACAGCCAGCATGGATTCTGGTGGACAAGTTGACGCGGTTTTTACTGATTATAGTAAAGCCTTCGATCGTATTGATCATCAAATATTACTGCAAAAGCTCCTTTTCGCTGGAATCCATGGTAATCTGTACAGATGGTTTACCTCCTACATCGAAAATCGATCCCAAGCAGTGGTAGTGAATGGGTTCTCCTCATTCTGGAATAAAGTGCCGTCTGGAGTGCCCCAGGGATCATTACTAGGACCTTTACTTTTTAATATTTTTATAAACGATGTAGCCCATTGTTTCCAACATTCTAATTTTCTTTTATACGCCGATGATATGAAAGTATTTAAAAAAATCGACGTGCTTGACGATTCCAAGCTTCTACAAAAAGACTTAGAACGCTTTGAACAATACTGCCTTGCTAATAAACTAGACCTGAATGTTGAGAAATGTCATTTCATAACTTTCACTCGCAAACTCAATCCCTTAGAAACGAGATATAAATTGAAAAATCAGCTACTGCAGCAGGTAGATGAAATTCGGGATCTTGGTATCTTGCATGATTCTAAGTTGACTTACGAGAGACACATAGATCATATTGCTAAAAAGGCTAATAAAACTATGGGTTTTGTGCTTCGTTCAAGTTCACAATTTAACAATGTTAAAGTAATAAAGATCCTCTATTGTTCCTTGGTGCGTAGTATTCTCGAGTATTGCTCACAAGTATGGAATCCGCGTTACAGTATGTATATTGATAGGATTGAGTCTATACAGCGAAGATTCATGAAATTTCTACAATCCAAATCAGGAACCAACGATTGCAACTATGAGGCAAGATGTCGTAGATACCATATTCTACCTTTGCAGGAAAGAAGAAAAATTTCCGACGTTGTTTTCCTAGTTAAAATTGCTCATAACAATGTGGACTCTCCACACTTACTTTCTAAAATTAATTTGAGGATACCTAATAGAACATTGAGACAACCTATATATTTGGACATCCCACAGTGTGCATCTAATTACAGACAGAATTCTTTCTTTATTCGTGCTGCAAAAATATTAAATAATATGGTGATCTTGCCGCAGTATGATCTGTTCACATCTACAACGCAACACATTAAAAATACTATGGCGAATACATGGTTTAATGGTTCTCAAACTTATTCTTTAGTTAGTTCTCTTTATTAGTGGTGGGTTGATTTGCCCTAGTTTTTGTTCTTACAATCTAAATAATGATATTAATTTAAGTTTGTGTCACTTACTGATATATTTTTTTCAAACGAACTTGCTATTTTCTAGATTCTCATATGCGAAAAAATATAACTGGTGTATAGAGTCTATTTAGTTTGAATATCTGTAATGAATCACTGTTTGTTTTCCGAATAAATAAATAAATAAAGTACTGTAAGAGGAATATATTTTAGGTTCGGTTAGTTATGATAACTGCGTCCAAAGAAATCTCAATCATCACCCACTAGGTATAGCACTCGCAACATTAGGTTCGTGGTGTTCTCAAGAAAGTTACCTTCCGATATTAGTATATCCAGAAATATAGCAGGAGGTAGTTGCGTATGTACCTGACTGTATCGCTAACATAAATCCGTTACTCAGTTCGTTTGTAGCGTCTGGTACCAACCAGTTTATATTCAACTGTCAAAGCTCTTTTAGTCCGGTATAAAAAGGGAGATTGGTAATTAAATATAAATTTCTCGTTGGACGCTATTTTTTATGAACGGTATTCCATAAACCAAAAGCACAGCTCCCTCATTTTGTCGTGAGACAATAAAAAAATGAATCTAAATATAATTGTGATAAAAACAAATCTGTAAAATATAACGTACCCTCTGTAAAAGACAGACGGCGTTAATAGACAAGGAGACTTCATAAAGTGATAGAGTCAACAAGCCGAAACACATCGAGCGGGTCTCTGAGGCCTGCAGGCGCAATCCGCCCGGTTATATTACGCTCAGACTAACCGAGGGTTGCCACATTATATTTATCTACTTCAATTACTTACTTTTATATATTATTATACACTTTTGCTTGAATTCTTTTTTCGTGCTCTTGTAGCATACGTTATTAGGTTTATATTATAAAAGAAAACCTTTAAACACTTTATCGACACTTTCTGCATGAAGCTATTTATTGAATTATACGCTAAAGGCTATACTCGTTGGTATTATCAGTGATATGAAGGACAATAATCCTTATTCGGAATATTAACCACCTTGGGCGGATGAAAAAAAAATAAAAGTTCGAAATGGCGTATCACGTTATTGAATATCTATCCTTTTTTTAAGTTATAACTTTACACTACACAATTTGTTATTGTTCAAGATTATCAAATTTTGTAATATATACGGTATTTTTTTTAATACTCATGCTACCAACAGTCCGCTGACCAGTGCACCATAAGGTCTACATTTATTTGTATGGAACTAAAACCCTTATGGTTTTGGACAGTCCGGGGGTTAATATTTGAATTCATAGTTGCACAATTATATAAAACGGTTTATTAGAATGTATTACGTGTAATGTTTTGACATTGTCAGTAACATAGATTTGTTGTCTTCGTCTAAAAATCTAACCAACTCACTATTAATAGTAATAAATAATAAAGTATAAATAAAAAGAGTAATTAATCTGCAAAGGATTCTGTGGTAGTATTTATGCCTTACACTAGCAACGGTTATAATATTTTTGTAGACTTCTTAATAATGTTGCTTCATACATACGTTACGATATTCTAAATAGAACTTTCACATGATGTAAAAGACAATGATTTAGAGTCCGCAACCACCTGATAGATTTTTTTCCAAGCTGGTTATTTTCGCAAAAAGATCATTTGGAATTGGCGATATAAAGAGACAGAGGGTGATCGCAATTTGATTCAGTACTTGACTACCTTTGACATGTTGCATGAGTATAAGATTAAGTCACCAAGATTTGTTAGTCCTGATATAAATACACCTGATAGGTTGACTGCAACTACACTCTGACGCCTCTCAAATCCTACTAATATAATTGACGAAAAAGTTTGTGGGGATGGAGGTATATTTGTTGCTCTCTCACCCGATAACTACTCAACAGATTTTGGATGATAGTGTAATAATATATACACTATTAGCTGATTCCCGCGACTTCGTCTGCGTCGTTTATTATCTTAATTGTATTCATAACAATATAAACCCCAAAGGGATTATAGGCAGCGTTTTCCAACAGTTATCGTTATATTTTTAACAATTTACGAAAAATTGTGGCGAATTATATACCTGAACTTCACTCATGAATCACTCTATTTACTTATGAAAACCGCATGCTAATCCGCTCAGTAGTTTTTTAGCTTATCGAGAACAGACAGACAGACGTGCTGGAGGGCTTTGTTTTATAATATGTAGTGTACATTATAATAAAACATAAGCTATCATTACAAAAATTAAAAATGCGAATCTCAGTCTGTTTGGCACGTTTTCACGCCTTAAGTTCTCCATCGATCATTATGAAATTATGCGTACACGTTACCAGGGGTACAATGAGTGCATTTTCATGGAGAAAAAATAATAATGTTCACATTATAGGCCTTTTAATCTCGAACAGATGATTCAAGCAGCATTCTGGCGGCACTTCCGTAGGTGGCTGGCAAGACCGATCCGGGAGCGGATCGCTCGGCCGCACCTTGGGCAAGTATGTATACTCCCCCCATGTGGACGGGGGTTTGATGCCGGCTCAATACGCCTCATGCATTTTTCATCTAATTGCCGAAACCAGGTCATGTCGTGCTTTAATCAAATGTTCAAATGATAGACGAAACCCAACAGGTAAAAAAATCAAATAAGTAAAGTACTGTGGACGAAGCCATAATGAAAAGCTAGCAATCTATAAAGATATTGTTTAAATTGACAAAAATAATAAACTGTATACAAATTGCACGACTGATTTAAAATAAATGCCATCCGTAACGATGATCACTAAAATATTATATGAATATAAATAAATAAAGTTAAGGTTAAAATCACAACAAAGTAATAATACTCGAAAATACTGAAGAATAAAGCGTCATCAATCACTATCAAGCGTTTTATACGCGTCTGCGTCATTCTGAGCATCAAATTTAATATCAACCGGCCATCTCGGGGATACGATAAGAAAGACAAAGTATAAAAACCGTTGTGTTTATTGCTAGAACTTGGTTGGTTATGTATTACTTGTATATTTAAAGGAAATGGAACAATAGGTTTACTCCTGAATAATTTTCAATATTTTGAATTGTTGTCAATGTCTAAAAAGATTCGTACAGATCATGTCCGAGTGACATGCGTAATGACACATTGTTGACATAAGCGTTCACAATTCTTTCCTTCTCAGTAATACACGGCTTTTATCAAGCGGCTAATCCACCCACGTTCTCTAATAACTTGTACTGTGTTACAATCCTCGACCGCATTATTCATTTGTTCTCGCTTAGTGCACTATCTCGCTTACATTTTGAAAGTTATTTGCTTCATTCCTAAATGTTATAATAGCGTGACAAAAGCGACACATGAAGAGATGCAATATAGAGCCCTCTAGTTGGGAACGTTTGGCAGCACAACGGCCAGAATGGCGCAGAATGGTGAACAGCCAAGTACGCGAGTTCAAGGCTCAGCGTAAAGCTGACCTTGATACCAAACGCGACTAGTTAAAGGCTCATCCTCCTGCTGCCATAACATATCATTATAAGAACGGCGATCTCACGTGCCCTCAATGTGCATGAAGTTTCGCCGCGAAGATAGGCTACATAAGCCATCTTCTAGCGCACGAGCGCCATTTCTAAGTTTAGGGTTCAAAGTGGTCGCCATGGCCGATACAATCATCATCATCAGCTTGATTATAAATAGCATATAACTGTGTCATCAATATATATATATATATATATTTTAACATATAAAAGTATTATATCAAGTTTGATTTTTGGTTCCAGAAATTAGCACATTCAAAAAACGATCTTCTTGAACTTTGCATTATTAGTATGGATTCATAAACTGCGAGCCAATATTTTGCTAACAGTAAATTTGATGGGATTTTACATGATGTAGCCGAGTTAGTGTGCACGTGTGCATGATAATAAATATTATCATGAAACAGGTTTCATTTCGCTTCAGTGCTTAGAATACTTTATGAAGGCAGCCACCACTTAACTATGACTTGACTGCGTTGAATATTCTTCACTTAATTGTCTATTAACAAGCTGTTAACTTTGATCGACGATGTCAAACTCAACTCGAATGATTACCTTCATAAAGATAAAACTTTGACGCTGGCAAATGCTTCTACGGTATTACGACGTAGAAAAACAATTAACAAAGGGGATCCAAAAAATCTGATGAGGGTGGATGACCGAACGAAGGGAGGAAAGTTACGTTAATTCTAATGTAAATTTTTGCCATTCAAATTCAAATGGCAACAAAACGCTGCTATAATAATTCAAATGATGTTTCACAATGAATAATTTAAGATAAAAGAAATTAAATGTGCCAATTTCACATCGTTATGTTTGTGATTCAAACTGATTACAAATTATTTATTTCAACGGACGGTTACAACGGACAGATGTGTGCTTAGTTACTGATATTAAACAAGTGAGTAGTATAAAATACAAGCGTACTATTTGGTACATAAATAGCTATATGCAAGTCACTGCGGGGACAAACCGAGATGATTTATTTGTTAGTTTGAAAAATAGTGGCTATAATTTAATTCATTTTAAATAATATTTCTACCTTAACGATGTTAGAATCTTGCTAGACCTTTCCAAAATTATTTCACTGCTTAGATTGTAAAAAAATATTACTTGTATTTACATAAATATAGTAAGTATAATCTGTTTATTATCGATAATATTAATTATCAAATACTTCGCTAAGGATTCAATAGATGGCGATATTGAGAGTCACTCGTGATATTTTAATAGAAATAATACTTTTTTTGAATATTATATCGTTCTTTATAAAGATAAAGACATTTTTATAGACTAGTTATATCCGTGGCTTCGTTGATGTAAACTTGTATGTTTATGAATATAATTTTTTATTAGGATCAGTTGAATGGTATGGAATGTGTTGCAGCGCCATCTAGTCGCGAGTTATATTAATATGGTTAACATGAAAAACTTTAAAAAATCGCTGGTGTCCCAAAATTTCATGATATCAATCGTATGGTACCGTAATACTACAATAAATTTACACTATGACACACTTAATACTGAGACACAGGATTGCCTAGTTTAGGTGGCAGCGGTCATCATGTAGAATCCATCAATTTTTAACTAAATTTTTATAGATAGGGGTCTATATTTTTAGATTGCGAAATTGTTTAATAAATTATTTTGTTACTTTTCCTAACTTTTCTTAACTTTTCCTATAATAAATTATAAATACTTGTAATAATATAATAGCACCTTTTTGTAATATTGTATTGTATCGCATACTTTTAAAATGTAAAATTTTAGGAATAAATATATAAAGGGACGTGGATAGTTTATATTTTTAATGAAAACGAAGTCGCAGTCATTATCTAGTATGAAATAATAATAACCAATAACCTTAATTTGATTTCAGGTAACGTTGAAAATCTTCATTAATATATTGGCGTATTGAATAGCACCTGATAAGGTATGTGATAAGAAACATGTAACGATCTTATGGTACATGGTCAGAAGTACGGCACAGTATCTCGTCTCTTGTTACGTTATTAGCTGGCATATTGTATGGTGTTTACAGGATTCAATGTGGTATCTGATGATGCGGGCAAGTATTTTGAAATTGATGCTTTTTAGCTTCGATCAACAATAACTAGATAAAGGGTCACGAACAAAATCGATGCGAAATCCTGTCCGCGTAAATATATACTTCTGTGTATGGGATATTTGTTTACTAAGAAACGGAACAAAAAAGTTTTAAAACAGTTTTAAGTTCAACCTAATTACAACCATGACAACTAGTAATAAAGTCACGAATGTTCAAAATATTATTTAATACTTACGATAAAACGAGCAAAGCAATAAATTACTCCCGTCACTTACAAATTAAAAGACAACAGAAACAAATTTGTGTGAATTCAACCTTAACACGAAACGAATAAAGTACTTTTTCCCGTTATTCCGCGTGTTTGTGCGTGGTCGAAGAGCCTTGACTAAACATTTGTATCACATTTTAAAACCTGTAATTTTGTTCAAAATTTATTATTATTTGTTAGTTTAAAGTTTAAAATATAATATGTTCAACGTGTATTTAGGGAAAGTAAGATACTCCGGCCGTTAAATTGCTTTTTCGGGTATTATTTTTTAATCTTTTGATTACATTGTGAAACGTGCTTACGTTGGCTGTGTTTTAAACAAACTAAACAAAATAAAAGCTCACGTTTCAAGTGAGCTGTTATTTACCGAGACGTATTTTTAGCGCCGACCCAATATCTAGTTATCGTTGATCGAAGCTTTTTAGCGACTAATGATAAATATGTAGTATAAAGAGATCATATTTCTTTAATGAAATAATTTGCTAGCAATATAGCGCAGCAGACCAACACCAACACTGACCATTAAATAATTAAGAATCCTTTGACGACTACCATCACCATGCGAGCTGACCAGCAGCTGGATAATCCCAAAGCGCCACAAACTAAGAAATGGTTACCGTTACGTGCTTTTCATCGATTGCTTGATTATTAGGTATCATTAGCTGCACCTAAACAACACATCCAACGTGCCGTGACGAAGACAGACAGACGAAGAATCTGTAAATAACTGTAATGACTTGACAGGCATAAACAATTTAATGTTTACACTAAACATTTCAATTTGTAACATAAAACTCCGACCTTTTTTTTTTTTTTTTTTTTTTTTTTTTTTGGGGGGGAAATCCCTACATGGATACCCTCACGCTGTCGGGGGCAGCGTGAGGGTATGTCAGACTCCTACTGACTAACTCGCACGGACTAAAACCCCACGGTGTACCGTCCGCCGCATGGTAGGGGCGGCCAGGGATCGAACCTGCTGTCTACCTGAGAAACCGCCCCTGCGGCAGCCTGGCGGTTGAACGCCAGGCTTCGTCCTACTATAGAGAGACTACTGGGTACACAACCAGTCGTCTCCCCTCGTCGGCCTCACCTGTGCAATGAGGAGATGGGTCCCCCGACCCATCTCCTCAGGTTCGGCTCGGTTATGGGAGGGGGCGAGTGTTCCTCCTCCCCCTCCTTCCTGCTCTCCTTTGGCGGAGAGGGCCACTTTGCGGATCTTCCTCGCGGGCCCTCTCCGCCGCCTCCTTCTGCGAGATGACTTCCTCGCAGAAGGAGGCCACAGCAGTCCATCCCTCCTCGCTGCCGAGCATGGCCGAAACCACGCCCGGCAGCGAGAGCACTCAGAGAGAGTGTGCTGCGCGGTATCCGTCTCAGCGCCGCACTCGTGACATTTGGCGGTGGGCTCCCTGCGCGCTATCCGGTGCAGGTACCAGCCGAAGCATCCGTGCCCGGTCAGCATCTGCACCAGACGATACGTCAGGGAGCCCCAGTCCCTATTCACCCACCCGGACAGGACCGGACGGACGGCGTCAATGGTATATCTTCCGTAACGCTCGTCCGCCAGGTCCCGCCCCCACCTCTCTAATTGCTGGCTGCGGGCTCTCGCCCGCAACGCAGCAATCTCCCTGGGAGCCGGAGGTTGCCCTCGGGATTTCCCTGCCGCCGCATAGTTGTATACGGCGGCAAGAACTTCCGCCTCCAGCTCCCAAGGAAGAGAGCCCGCGAGCACCATGGCCGCCGCCGAGGACACCGTTCGGTACCCGCGGATTTCCCTCAACGCCACTGTGCGCTGTGCTTTGCGCAGCACTCGAACGTTCGTGGCGCTGAGGGAGTCCACCCACAACGGTGCCCCGTAGGCGGCCATGGCCCTCACCACCCCTGCATACAGACGGCGGCAGGCAGCGCCCGGTCCTCCCGTGTTCGGGAGAAGGCGGCCGAGCGCCGCCGCCGCCCCTACTATACGCGGTCCGAGCCCCTTGAAGTGGGGCTCGAACCGCCAGCGCCCGTCCAGGGTGAGGCCCAGATATTTCATCCGGGACCCCACCCGGATACGTACGCCGCCCACCGTTAGGTGGGCCCCAGGAGGTGGCCCCTGCCGAGGCCCGTGGAACAGCAGGGCCTCGGTTTTTTCAAGGGCCACCTTGAGGCCCAGTCGACGGATGCGCCCGACCACGAAGGTCGTAGCCAACGTGGTCAGGCGCACCAGCTCTGGCCATTCCCTCCCCTGGGCCACGACTAGGGTGTCGTCCGCATAACATATGAGGCGCGCTCCTGATGGGAGCGCGCTGCGGAGCACCCAGTCGTAGCCCAGGTTCCACAGTAGTGGCCCCAGCACGGAGCCTTGTGGGACTCCACAAGGAGTCCCACGTCGGACCATTCGCCCTCTGCCATCTGTGTAGACGACCTCCCTACCCTCGAGGTACGCCTTCAACAGCCGCCGCAGGTACGGGGGCACTCCGAAAAAGCGGAGCGCCTCCCGTATTACTCCATGCGGCAGGCTGTTGAAGGCGTTGGCGATGTCCAGTGACACCGCCAACAGTCTTTGACCCCGGGAGGTCGCCTGCGCAGAGAGCACCTTCAGGAGGCTCAGGGCGTCCAGGGTTGAACGCCCCGACCGGAAGCCGAACTGCGCGTCCGACAAGTTCGGTCCCACGTCTTCCAGGTGCCGGACGACCCGGGAGGCGATCACTCTCTCGAGCGCCTTCCCGGTGTCGTCCAGCAAGACGATGGGCCGGTATGCCGACGCGCAGTCCGGAGAACGGCCCGCCTTAGGGATAAGGCAGAGCCGCCCCGTCTTCCACGGCTTCGGGAACTGTCCTTCCGCCAGGCAGCGGTCGAACAGCTCCCGAAGCCACCCCCCGAAGTGCTCCAAGCAGAGGGCCAACACCCGACCCGGGACCCCGTCCGGCCCAGGCGCCGTCCGTTTGCCGCGGAGGCACTCGACCGCCCTACCCATTTCCTCCTCCGTCACCGGGGGAGGGCGGTCGAACATCTCCGCGACAGACGCGAAGCGCGGGGGCATGGGAGGAGAAGGCCGCTCCGGAGGGTCGGGGAACAGCTCCGCCACGACCCTCTCGGCCACCTCTGGCTGGAGAGTCTCCGTCGTCGGGGGCGCTCGGCCCCGGAGTTGCTTCCGGACTATCCGGTATGGGCGCCCCCACGGATCGCTCTCCAGCGTCTGAAGGAGCTCTTCCCATGCCGCCTCCTTGGCCCGGCTGATGGCGATCTGCAGAGTCTTCTTCTTCTGCCTATATTCGCCATGCAGCCGGACATAAAACTCCGACCTACCAAATCACCACGCTGTAAAACCACAAGTGAATTCAAAGAGCTCCTAAACTCTGTACAAACTGCGATATTCAAACTGGTTCGCGAACACGGAACTAATCGTTCGTGTACGTTCATACGCATAAGTTATACGACGAATTACTTAAGACCTATTTGTCTTATATAACAAATTTTCTGAACATTTCAAAATGAGCTAAATCCAAGACCAATTTTGTCAACTAATTCTTGTTCGCCAATAGCCTGCGCCTTACCACACGGTCCACCCGTATTTGTGATGATAGATAGATAGATAGATTAATAGATAGATAGATAGATAGATGATAGATTGTGTGATGATAGCTTCTCCCCCAAAACTTATAGCACGATGTTAAAATAAATTATTACCTGCATTGATAAAAAGGGTTATATTTTGTAACTTCTTATGGGGCGCTTTGAAATTGTTATTCGCAATTTTTTTGTTTGACGATATAATTGTGGGGGTAAACACTGTGTCGGGTAGAATGGGAGCAGTGTCTCACTTGCCTTCGAGTATTAGAGGACAGTGAGACATACGCATTTCTCGCTTTCTTTTCGGAGGTTCATTTCTACCACGTGTGAACAACAACCATTTTATTCGCAATATGCAAAATAGATTATTTTCAAATTTGGATGGTAGTTCAAGAGACATTACACTTTAATAACGCGTTACGTACTAATAACGCGTTCAAATAAATAGTTTTTTTTTTTTTAATATAAATATAATGACAAATTTGTTTAATTTAAATAGTTAGTTAAATGAAGTGTCTGTTATCTCGAGTTTATAGTGAAAGTTTAGGCGAACAACTTACAATAAGTTCGAAATGATTGTGAAACACGCGACTCGGTGCTTGAAACTTGTAAACAAGTGTTCATTAAATTGTAACATCAATTTATTATATCAGTTGTTCAAATCAAACGGCCGCCGATATCGCCTCGCTCGCGCCGTCTTGTTCTAATATATTGCAACTTATCACGAATTCATAATTAATTTTTATACTGACTTTTAACGCTGACTATGCTTTAGATTTATTTTTAAGATGTCGATTGTACGCTCGTTTATCATCAACGTCAGCATGAGTGCTATCTTATAGTTGAAAAAAAAAACAGAAGTGTTTAAAGAAACACGACTTCTCTAGTTCCAACAACCATAATGGTTAAAGTTCCATACAAACAAAGGCCTTATGATGCACAGGTTAAGAGACAGTTTTAAATACATAGCATCCACCATTTTGAGATTTAAATCTGAATTCGGAATCTGAGGGATTAAAAAAATACAACAAAAAGCCAACATTGCACAGTCTTACCAAGTACTGACTGCGCTCGACGTTGCTTAACTTCGCCGATCGGACGGTGTTTTCAATACTCTACCCGACACGGTGTTTATACCAACCACTTTTCGTAACACGAAAAGGTTGCCGATTAAAATTTCAAATCTATATTTGATAACTATAGTAAGTTTGAAAGATTTTAGAGAGCAACGTATTTTGTGAAGATGGTTCGAGTGCCTCGACATGATATTTGAGATACTATGATACTTAATTTTTAGTGGTAGATTACAGGTTATAAATGAATCGCCCCCTATTTGCGATCACGGGACATCACCCCATAGCACCGTTACAGCCCCAACGTGAACAAAATGGAAGCGTATCAATAGAACAATGGGCCGAGTCGATTGATTCTTTTTTGATTCAACCCATTGTCTGTCGTCGTGTTTTGAATCTGTAACTTCCTATAGTGCAGTCTCGTTGGTCTTTGGGAAATTAAATTCAATTCTATGTCGATCCAAAAAGAGTAAACTTAGCTGTAAACTCTCATATAAGCATTATCTATTGCAATTTCAAACTCAGTAATTAAAGTGACGTATAATGTATTCACGTAGTTCTATTGTAAGTTCTGTTTATTGGTGTGTTTTCTACTAAATTTATATTTGTTTTGTTTAATCCTAAATTTGTGGTTACAGTAGTAATATCTCTTTAGTATGACCATTCGTGACGTGTTAGGTGTGTCTGTGTTATTTGTTTGTTCATTTCAAATTTTGTATTAACATTAATTTCATTTATTTAATTTATCATCATATATAGGCTCCCATCGCCCTACTTCAAGTATTGCAGATTTTTGCTGAATGGGTTTGCCAATTGTTGGACATCTATTTTTCATTTTTAAAATGTTTTTTGTTTCTGTCTAATTAGTTTGTGTAATTTAATTTAATTGTATGATTGTTCCAACAATAAAGTATTTCTTTCTTTCTTCCTTTTTATTCGAAAAACTGATCGCAGTGTTGATGGTAATTATATTACGAACAGGTAGCTAAATCGAGGCTATTTCTATCGCTATTGACCGGCGTTATTCAATAATTATAATTAGTCTATAAAAGATTCGCTAATTAGTCTATAAAGCTATTAACTATTGGGAGAATTTGAATACAGCTTGTTCTTTTTACATTAATTGACGGAATAATGATTATTGTCACAGTTATCGTTTTATAGTGCAATTACATGGTGCCCGCGATTCATTCTCGTGAGAATATTTTGAAGTCAACACTTCTTTAGGTACATTGAAAGGATTTTTTTTTGCAGGAGATAATTCGAAATATGATTTCGCGTCATGACATGCTAGTAAGCGTGACCGACCGTATTGCGCTTGCGTGGCTCGTGTCAGACTAGCGACATGTAGTATAGTGGCCTGTGTACATGTAATATTCATATTTTGCAGCTCTTCACACTTTTGATTGATTAATAGATTTTATAAAAATGTATATAATTATAGCTCCGAGTGCCAATAGATATGAAAACCACACTAATATTAATAAATTTCAATATACAAATTATGAGATATAATAATTCACACTATAATCGATTTAAAAATTCCAAAAAAAGAACAGTTATTCCATTATTTTGAGGTTTCACTTCCGTCTGCAGTCCTTATGACTAGTTTGACTTTGTTTTTGTTTCAGGTAAACTATGTTTTATTTCGATTAACACTCCTTTTATCGATTCTAAGTTATGTTAAAATGATATGCAGTCTAGATAATATTAGGAAAAAGTTTTTTATTTGAGTGTAAAAACCTCGTCATAATTAACAATTAATCAATTTATCTAATATTTTTAAAATATTTTTAAGAAATACACACATGCAAGTATCTATTCTATTATACCGTGGTAAACAAACAGTTATAATACACTTTCATTCACTGTCTGATGAAATAACTTCGAACCATGGACTTCAAATGGAACTGTACAATGTTACGATTAAATAAAAAAAATAACATAGGAATAAAAAGTAGATCGCAACCCTGAACACAAAAGTCCAGTTGCCGGAATGAATCACTAACTAGATTCGAATTTCGAACAGTGGACAATAGCGCTTGAACGACGAGGATTTTGTAAGTCCGTTTGAATTTTTGTCGTCTGCATTCGGAATCATTGCTACGCTTACTATATGTGTATGTACTGATATAGTATATTTGCTATTTGCAAATGCTATTTGTTAGACTACATGGAGTTATTTAAAAAGCTGAAGATCCAAGATAAATAAATCACGTCGGCAATACCATAACAGCCGCGCAACAATATCACATCATAGTTTCCACTTTTACGGAATATTGTCTATATATAAAATTGCTGATACCACATGATGATTCGTAAATTAGCATTCATTACTAATCAGTATGTGAAGATCTTAAAGGGTCCAATTTACAATGAGTCTCATGTTTCGGTAAAGACAAATACTTATTTTTATTATCTTTAGATTATATTGCTTTGGCTAGATATTAACCTGATATTGTTAACTTATGATAAAATATGTATAGGTATGCATTATAAACTGGAATTGACAACCATTACTCTTAATGTATCAGGCATACCTTAACATAATACACTTAATAATAGGTCAGTCTATTGAATCAAAAATGTATTTTTGATGAATATATATTTTTTATGTCATAGGTGGCAAACGAACAGATGAGTCACCTGATGTTAAGTGATCACCACCGTCCATGGACACTAACAACACCAGAGGAGTCGCAAGTGCGTTGCCACCCTTTGGGGGAAGGGTTAGGGGAGGGAAAGGGAAAGGAGAGAGGAAAGGGGAGGAGAGGTGGGCCTCCACTCTCACTCACCACCTCACTGACCGTACGAAACGCAACAAAGCAAGCACTGTTACTTCACGTCGGTTTTCTATGAGAGGGTGGTACTACCCCAGACGAGCCGACCCATTCATGTTGAAACCAGTAATAGTTTCAGCGTGGCTCTACCACCATTCCTACTCATAATCATCATGCCAACCCATGAAGTAGATTTTATATCTGTCTCACATACAATGGTAATACAAAAACGTATTGTTTAAAGTGCTTAAGCGTTTCTATATGTTGACAAAAATCAATAAATATCTCTGTATTTTCGAACTATTTATTTTCCCGTGTTTCTTTTTAGTTAATTATAATTTCATTTATTTGATATTATTCTCCTTTTAGTTTTTATATTTTCGTATTACAAATCAAAATCGCATATCAACTGTTAAACAAATTCTACTAACCCTACTTTGTTGTCTTTGCCAAAATTAAACATTAAATGAAGGTTCGAATTAAATGAGGTTTATAACCAACTATAATAAAATGTCAAAAGGAAATATCGCTTTCAGTAGCGATAACATATATATTATTGTTCGTTTCGTTCAGATAATACAACGACACTACAATGATAAAATGGACCTGGAAAAATATAAAATTAGCTTTAAACGAAACAGTTGTGTTTAAACAACATAATATCATTGCAATTGAAAAGATATTACCTCTGTAAGAAGAACGAAGCGTTAACGTTTAAAATTCAATTCTGCGAGAACAATCTTGCTCGTAGTATAGCGCTCTGTACTCGCTTTTGCTGTAAAAGTATTATGTTTATAAATCGTTTCCAAGAAAGTTTTCTGATTTCAGAGATTTCTACCTCTCTGTAGAATAAATATTAAATGTAAATTAAAACACAGAAATGGATATTCGTTTTTTAAGTGGTCTTTTGCTTTCTCTTACAGTAGCTTTTTATCTGAGCAGTTTTTATATTTAGCCCGGTGAAGCCTTGAAGGCTTGTCATTCCAATAGCGTACTCAGTTCGCAAAAAAGTAATAATTTCTCAAACCTGAAACCTCTTACCAAATTGAGGTTTTTGCTGGTTCTTCTCGATAACTGTTTTCCAAACCGGTGGTATGTTTGACGTTCATAGGCGCCGTCTCAGGTCCTAAATTGAATAAATTATTTTTTTATTTTGAGACACCAAAAACGTAACGAAATGTGTGCTGAGTTTAAGAACTCTACCTCTAGTGCAGTATATACATATAAATGCATCGTAGCAGGTATTTAAGATGATGGGCTTACTTTGTCATTAAAAGAACAAGGACTAGTTAAGCTCCATGAGAACTTTTCAAGCATAATAACTGAATTATGTAAAGCAAAGAGTCAAAACATAATGCCTGTTAATAAAGGTCCCAAATATTTTATACTGTAACTCCTTTTGAAATTTAAACACACGAGCTGCCTTAATGTAGTATTGCTGGGACTGCAGCATATATCTCGCATAAAAGATCTTTATTTATTTCGACTGTCCACAGCGTTCTTCAGTTCTTTCAACGCGATACCAATTTAAGCAGCCGCCCTTTCCACCTTGCTCGTTTTTGTTAGTAGATCGCTACATGTGAATTTATTTGGCCAATTGGTAAAAAGGTCTTCACAAGACATTACCAGTCCATCGCCAATTTCTTCGACGGTGGGCTTTTAGTCAATCACCTTCCACAATCTTACATTACATAAAACTAGACGTAACCATTCAATTCAAGAAACTAATATGAAATACAAATATGACATCTCATAAACCATTCTCAATTGTCGAATTCCTTAACATTATTCGCTCAATTTGATAAAAGTTACGCGTTGTATGACATTCCTCATATATCTCTGTACGTGGAGCATTCTAATATGATCTCTCATAAGGTTGTTTTAAGGGAAATGTTCCTATAAAAACGTTATTTGATTGGGGTTTCATATTTTACGCGCCATTACGGTTTTGTGAACGCGCCTGCCAGCAAATAAGGAAATACATTACAGACAGTCTTACACGATTGCATTTATGACTAAACTTACATTTGTAAGGTGGAAGGGCACGGCTATTGTATCTGACTGGATGACATACGTTATACATCAAATGTATGTACCTATACTAATGAACCTATTCTTTGCCAAATTTTGTTAAATCCAGTAATGAAGTGACGTGGGAGGTTGTCTGTAGTTTTAGATGGTGTCAAATCCGTCACAGTGACGCTTTTATAGGTTGTTGTATCTCGCTGTTCAGTCACTTCATCTGCCGCGAAGCTTGCAGTTTGATATCACGGCGACGACTGACGACAGTTGCCATTGTTTTTAGATTGCATGGTGCTTAGAACCAGTTATAATGTAGTCACTCGTGTCGTGTTACAATAATAAATAGGGTGTGTCGAAAAGGCACACGATAGAAGTAACATTTTTGTATAACAGAGAAACGTTTTTATGAAAAAAATACAACAAAAATCCAACGTCACGCGTTGTTCGATGTTGCTTAACTTTGGTGATTGGTCGAGAACAGGTGATTTTAACACTACGCGGCACAGTGTTTATCCCCACCACTTTTCGTCATACAAAAATACTAATCATAATTTTTAAGGCCTACCATAAAAAGTTTCATTTAAAAAATACGACTGAAATTCATAGGCGACTCATGGTTTTTGGTGATGATTGGTCTTTGATGCTAGATTCCAAACTTCTTCTATTTTATTTTTGCAACCAGTATTCTAGTAAACTATTACTGGCATTGTCAAGTTAGTAACGATATTATAAGTTTCTTGATATAATTTTAATGAACTAACAAGTTGGTGGCCATCTTGTTAGAACTTTCCTGGGAGTTGTTGTAGCAAGTCAGTATCCATGCTCCGTGGTATTATTTCCGATCCATTTCACTTGTGCACAATAACCAAACTATATTACGTAAAGCAACACCAACATTGCACAATATAGAGCCAAATAACACAAGATTAAGGGTAAAATATAAAAAAAAAACACTACATAGCATTCCAAGATCCCGCTAAAAACACTTAGATTCCAACTTGTAAACTCAAGAACGCTAACATGCCTTACACATTATGTTATACTGGTATATCTATTATCAGAGCTACCTCATATAGCAGTTATAATTCTGGAAGCTGAAGAGAAACATATAGAACATAATGAAATGCGCGTTGAAGAGATAATTCGTAAGAGGTAGTCGATTCCAATGCCTTATCTAAGGATTCCAATTGAAATCCTACAATGAGATGTAAGTTTTTATTTCACATATCCACATGCAAAATTGGAATCCAACGCTAACTCGTAAAAGAATATCTAGATATTACAACGAAAACAAATACACCAGCAAATAGTCCATGAATATATATTTTAAGTATAATATGTATAAAGTTGAAATTACGTCATTCCGTTTTGTGTAATGGCTGCTGATATGTGTCACGAGTCAATCCGTTCGAATTTGACCTCTATTTATTACGGTGTAAAGTTGAACGATTTCTGGGGTTGTTGGAAACGTTGCGCTATGAACGATTTCATACGATCGTTCGCGTTTTGATGGTTTTTTCGTATAATAAATACTGTCTTTATACGATTTTCTTTTTATGAAAGCTTTAAGGCTTGTGTTTAGAGACGCTTCTATCACGCTATATACTTCAGGACATCAATTTATAGATGACAAACAAAAACATTGTTAAACTTTTTCGATTAATGTAATATGAGTGTGATTTTACAGTGTGACTTATTTGCAGCTTTGGTGATCCTAATTTAAATGATTGTTACAAACTTATTTACCATTTTCATTAGTCATGTTGCCTTTAATAGAATTTTAGTTACTGTGCTTCATTTTAAAGAACATGCGACTTACAAAGAACAACATAAGTTTCGTAGAAATTGAGTCGTTACATTTCTAAATGAACCAAGTCCATATTTAATTGTTCATGTTAAACATCTTTAGTTTTTTAAGATCTTCAAATTTTACGTGTATAAAATTTGCTTAAAAAATATAAAATTATAACAACAAATATAACAAATCAATTATTTATAAATGTCTTATTAATTTAACATATAGCTTTTTTTTCTCCATGGGGAAATCCCTACCGGATATCCATCTCACCGGGCAGCAGAGGATGGATATGTCCGAGTCGCACGGACTAAAACCCCATGGTACCTACCTACACCTTTTGACCGCAGGAGCAGGGACTGTCTAATCGACACTACGTCTGCTCCTCCAACGCGTGTTGTCCCCTCCTAAGGGACCCAAACTGCGGCCTGAGGGGTCAAGATGGTGGACCCCTCAAGGGGAAATGGGTGTTACCCCCCCTAACGAACTGTGGGAGCCCCATCGGTATAATGGACCTCCACCACATGGGCCTGTGCAGTTTAACTGCCCGGAGCGACGGACATGCTCGTGTCTATCGTCCCCAGGCCACAACTACGGCGGCCGGAGGTCATCGCCTACCCGTCGCCGCCGCGTAGTTCGTCGGCCGCGGGAGGGAGGTCTAATCGAATTTAACATATAGCTGCGGTTTTCAGTCTGAAATCGCTGTGATTTATTCTCAGCAACACCCTGACTAATGAAGATTCTGATAAATTTTGTAACAATTATTTATAACAGTACTTTATTGTTTTTTTTTTCTCTCTCGAACTTACTACGCTGTTGACCTGGCAGGGTCTTCACAGCTTCACTGGTACTTTATTGGTATTCCGTTTCCCACAGGTGGCTATAAATCATAGCGAATTCACATCATAAAGCTATATGCTATAATTAGATTGTGTCATAATTTTAAAAGAATAACTATTCGATATTTTGAGAGTGCCGCGCTGCCGGTGTTCACTAGACAATAAAGACCGAATGCCCGACCACGTATAAATTGCTTAAAGGGATTTTCCGCGTATTTTCCTTCTTAAAGTAAGAAAACAAAGCCATTATCGTACTTGTTAACAATATCTATTTTGTATTCATGCAACATCGGAGTTTCCTAACAAAGTTTACTGTTTAACTCCACAGGCTTAAGTCGGAGCTGACGACGGCTTAGCCTCTAACTCCTGGCTACATCGTACTTTTATAAAGTGGCATTAACAGAATTCTTTTACGTAATACTAGCGACCGGCTCCGGTTTCGTACAGGTGCAATATGCAAATTCTAGATGCACATAAGTGTGCAAACGATGTAGACACATTTGAAGAGGTAGCGGGTTAGTTGATAGCGTGTTCGGACACCGCTTCGATGGACGTAGGTTCGAATCCTAGCAACTGAGTCGGAGCGCTGAAGGATAATATTGTGATGAAAATACAGCATGGTGATAGGGCTTTATCTAAGTTCTGGTTGACTAGGTAACACCCTCAAGTTAAAAGTCGCCAAGCAGCTGTCGGTGTGTTTCGGCACCTGCATATGAGAGCCAGCCGTCTCTAGATTTAGCGTGTTTACGATCTTAGAGCATGTCGTCATTTAACATCACCTGAGATTGTAGTCAAATGCTAAAAGCTGTAAAGCATAAAACATGTACTTATTATTTGGACCATCTTTTGTATCTTTGATAATTATATTTCTTCAAACTCAAAGAACCTTCGTTAGTGTTGTCATACAAACAACTCTTTTTGTTCTGCGTTGTTTAAATGTATGAAATCTTCTAAAAATGTTATCGAAATGATTTCCTATAAAATGCAATTTTGATCGATATTAAAGCCCCGACGCAAATAAAATATTTATTTTGAATAAGAATAAATAGTATATTAGTTAAAATAACCTAATATTCCTTAGCAATACATAAAAGATAAAAATTGTTACTATGGAGATAGACATGAGATATACAATTCCGTAGCACATTCTTTTCATTTATTCCATGTCGTTCAATAAAAATATTTTTTTAGACCCTACGGTCAAGTACAAAGGAAAATATATTAACTTCTTTATACTATTTTTGCTCGCCAAATATTATTTTACAGAAACTTTAACATTAACACTGAAAATTTTAGTACAGTAGTGAGGCAATAGCGGCAGGTTAGGTTAGGTTTGACTTGTGATCAAGATCAGGGGTTAGGCGGGCGTAGGGTGTAGGTAGGTAGGGTTAGGGATTGTAGGGTGGGCGAATGGGAGGAAGTTGGTTAGGTAATCTCTAGCTTGGCTACCTACTTTGTCGGTAGGCAATTATAAGGGATAGGTTAAGGGATAGGTGGGCATAGGGTTGTGTAGGTAGGTAGGGTAGGGTTAGGATCGAGGGATGGGGGAGGGGAGATAGGGTAGTTTAGGACGGAGTGGACCTCAGGGAGGCTATGGCGGATAAGGAGAAACCTCGTTATAAAATCAATGGTGGAGCGGCGACTCAGGGGATTTACTCTCTGTTGCCGGCTGAACCCAGGGGGGAAGGGGCGGGGGGCCTGACCTCCCATTGCACGGGCTCGGCGGGCTGGGAGGCAGTTTCGCATCCGGGCTGCCTCAGGCGGGAGTGGCGTGAAAGCTTGCTTACTCACGCTCCCCCGCGACACTCCTATAGTGCGGCGTACGGTTTGCCGTGGAGTTTTAGTCGGTTAAAGTCGCCGAAAGGCACCGCCAGCTGCGTCCCAGCACGCAGTTGACGGTCGACTCAGCTCAGGCCCTCCCCCCGGGGCCTGACAGTCCATGATGGATTTTATCTCCACGTTAAAAAAAAAAAAAAGGTTTGACTTGTGATAATGGATTGCACGAAACGCCATATCGTAATGCATGCATTGCAAATAATTCGTCATGGATAGATCCTAGATTCTTCTTCATACTCAAATTTGGTCTGAAATTAAATTAAAAGGCGTTTATATATTTTAATAACATAGGTTAAAAAGTAAAATAGCTTCATTTCTACGATGCTTTATGAAACATAATTTGGTGAGCATTTATCCATTTTGGCAGATATTTCGATTTATAAACTAGCATAAATAGGTGTATGTCTGCTAGACGTTTAAACATAAGCCTTTTTAAATTATGTACTGATAGTTCGTACATAAACGTTATTATTTCAATTGAAAAGTATATGGATGAATGTATAGGTACTAATTTGGAACACACTATATATGAATCAAAAAATACCTACCGATTGTGTCGCTGAATTTCTCTTTTCTTTACTTTTAGTTACTTTTATGAACACGCAGCTTATCGGAAAGAACTTGTTCAAAATTACTGGATAGATCAGCTACTTTTATTAGGATAAAACAAAAAAAAAACAACATATGAAAACACAGCAGATGTAATAAAATCCATGACAGTATTTCTTTAAAATAGCCACTGTAATTGGTCAATACGGATATGGCGGCATTTGATGGGCGGCTATGAAGAATGTGGCTGATTTTAAAATAGCAGTTTCCTTTTTTTCTTGAGATCTGACATATACTGCTAGTAAATAAAATTGTGGCTACAGTAGAGGTTGAATGTGGCTGTACCATAGACTATTTTTTTAAATATACATCCCTACCTAATATAAAACAAAGTTTTCCGCCGCGTCTGTCGTTCTGTCTGCTCGCGTTAAACTCAGAAAGTACGGAGCGGATTTTCATACTGTTTTCATTAATAGATAGAGTAATTCACGAGGAAGTGTAGGTATATAATATCTCAAGATTTTTTCGAAATTAGTTGAAATATAACGATAAATGTTAGAAGTGTCGGAAAAAGTCAAGCCGCCAGAGGGCTTTCGTCGAAAACGCTGCTTAATCCCTTTCAGATATAACAAAACAAATGAGATGATCAACAACGCAGACGAAATCGCGGTCAATTCGCTAGTGTATTATATATACAAACTTTTCCGAAGAAATTCTTTATATGGTAGTGTAATCTGCAACAATTCCCACTGCATTGTTAAAATTTAAGTAACACAGACTTGGTATTATAATATTTATTGATAAGTAGCAAGTGGACATTCATTTTACGTTTAGCTTTTTAACAAGGACAATAATGGTATTAAGTGTAATTTAACAATATGATTAAGTGCTAAATACGACTAATTCTCTGTATATAAAATTATCTCTTCAGAATACATGGACTATAGATAAATCAAGTATAATTAGTATACAATTGTTACTTATATAAAACACTTTATGTACCTATGTTATTTCGAAAATCATTTTGTAGGGATGATGAGCAAGTTGTATCCTTTTACATATGTTCTTGGGGTGCCCGTTTGTGGGAATAAAGTTGTTTGTTAGGTCACAATTATTGAATGTGTTACAATGATGTTGTTGTGCAACCTCATTGCTTGATTGCGGATAACATTTCAAGTATTTAATAAATATAATTTTAGTTCAGAAATGCGCAAATAATAAGTAGAGCGACATGCAATGTACGTAACCGTACACATTGCATATAGTAATTATTAGAAATCGATTTAGAATTCATGAAATATGAACTTAAATAGAATTATGAAACAATAACAATTATTGCATAGTAAATGAACTCAAAGATATTCTGATTGACACAAAGCATGTTCTAAGAAAACTTTTTATAAAATTAAGGTCGTGAAATATTAATAAATATAGAGAGAGAGATTCCTAGAGTTTCCCCCAGCTCCTGCGTTATGAAAGCTGCAAATCTTTACTTGTAAGTATTTCATTTTGATTTCCAGTGAAGTTTCCTTTCGGAAAGTTCTCGTTGCAGCTTCAAAGCTAACTTCTTTTAGAATTTTCCACGAAGCTCGTTGAATTAAAGTTTTTATTATATTTAACAGGTTTCTTGATAACGTATTTACTTACGGTATCTTATAAAAAAGTACTATAGGGAAATGGCGATTAATGGCGAGGGGCGAGCAACGATTTCACAAATTTTGAAGTATAGAAGAGACATAAACTAAAAGTATTACGAAATTTGAAATAAAAAAAAGCCATAAATGGTTGTGATTGTTGTTTACTTAAACGCGCAAATCTCTTGAACTATTGATAAAAAAATTGATGATTGATGAAAAATTTATTGCATTATATAACTATAAGTTTATTGATCTTTATTATTATACTAACTGTTACCCGCGGCTCCGCTCGCGTTTTTTTAAATGTATTAAACAAATGTAAAGTGTAGTGTTGATATATAAAAAAAAAAATTGTAAGTACGTGTGAACATTACAGAAATACTTTTTCAAAATCATCGGTCACTACCACACGCATGGCATCTACTGTAATATGTAACGTGTACATTCTATATGTGAGTACGAATAGTATATCGAATGGGATGGTATTTATCGTCAGCGACATACCTGGAACTTTAACCTACTATATACTACCCTCAGTGCTCATGAACACTATATAAGAAAGTAATGAAAATGTTAAGCTATACATTATCGAACAATATGTGTTAAATCTTTTACTATATAAATATAATATATATATATATATAGTTAATATATATAGTATAAATATATATATAGTCGATATAATTGTGTTGTTCCTATACGTTGCTATAATCACTGAGTTATGTAGACGCAAACACGGTAAATAAAACAAAATAGCCGCCAAATTGACCAAAAAGATCATATAATTCAAATTACATACAAATATATGACTTTTAATTGTGTATAATTATTCTTGGGAGTCCAGTACAGCGCACGTCTCACGCGCTTGTTTACAGTAAACAAATTATTATTATTAATTTAACATGAACGAATGCGCAGGATACACTGCATAGTGTAAACTAAAGCCCTCTGGTCTGCCTGTTTATCTGTTCGCGATAAACTCAACAACTACAGAACGGATTTTCAAGCCGTTTTCACCAGTAGATAGAATGATTCATGGGGAATTTTTAGGTATAATTTGTTAAGGTTTTCTTTTCATTATCAGGGTGGGACAACGTCTACCTAGCCCACTAGTTTAAAATAAAACAGCTCATTATTTAGTTATCTGCCTGTAAAATACTCGTGAAAATCAGTCCAACCGATTTGAAGATAGCACTGCAAACGAAGTCTTGGCTAACAAAATAAAATAGTGTAATTTACTTCTTATATTGTGAGTTATCTGCCAATGAAAGTCCCGTGAAAATCAGTTCAAGCATTTCGGATAATCCACTGCGGCCGAAGGCGAATTAAAAACCTATATTACTTTTTATGAGGTCTACTATCTATCCATGTACACCCCGTGAAAATTTGTCCAACCATTTGGGAAATAGCAAAGCAGACGAAATAAAATAGAATATGTCAACCGCTATAATTTCGGATATCTGCCAGTAAAATTCCCATTAAAATAGGTCTAGTCGTTTTGAAGATTACTCGGAACAGACAAAATATAACAATTTAAAAATACCGATGAAATATAAAAAAAATTATATTGGTAGCCATATCCCCATACACCAAAAAGTTGTTATTTTAAATTTACATACACACACTTTATTTTTATAATAATACGTAATAGATTACAAATAATAAGTTGGAATTAAAACTAACGTGGAATGAACTTTTTGAATAGGAACACAAAATAAACTTTGAAAACGTTTGCGATAGAAACTTATTACATTACCATGGCAACGTATATAATATTAACGCTAACACGCAGCGAAACCTCTCAAAAGGGAAAAAATGCCCGATTTTGAAACATTCTTCATTGTCGCTCGGCTCCTATTGGTCTTAGCGGGGTGATATATAGCCTAAAGCCTTCCTAGATAAATGAACTATCTAAAACTACAATACTTTTTTTAAAATCGAATCAGTGGTTCCTGAGATTAGCGCGTTCAACCATACAAACAAACTCTCCAGCTTTATATATTAGTATAGATAAGAAACTAATATCACGCTGTTTAGAATTAATTACAGTTACAGAGAAAAAATAAAGCTGTGCGGAGCTGAAAAGAAAACGCGAGTTAAACCGCAAGGTAAAAGTTAAATATATACATACTTACTATACATTCAATATGTTACTTCGACAACGAACAAGATTTTGATCAACTGCTAGCAGAATTGATGACAAAGAAAAAACAAAATCGGAAAGTATATGTGAACGTAAAAAAAATTGCCAAGGCATTTGATCAATACTGCTGATCAAAACTCCTGTAGGTGGTAGAACCACGCTGAAGCTATTCCTATTTTCAGCATGAATGGGTCGGCTCGCCCGGGGTACTACCATCCTCTCGCAGAAAACAGACTTGGAGTAACAGTGCTTGCATTGTTGCGTTTCGTTTGGTCAGCGAGAGCGCCGAAGGTCCACCTCCCTCCCCTCTCCCGTCCTCCCTCTACCCTAAGGGGATGACACCTTTTTTTTCTATTGTAGCACGGCAAAATTACTGCACTATGCCTGATGGTAAGCACAGTACAATCCAAAAACAATGGCGACCACCGAGTGACATACTATTCATCGCCGGTCGCCGCTGTCATGCCGGCCTGCAAAAAGCTGGATATGCACAGGCTGATCCCGAAACGCGACCCGCAGAGGTGAATCACTATTACGGGCTTTTTCACCATATACATGGTGGTAGCGACCCAGTCAGGCTGTAAAACCCTACCACCCCGCTTTCGCCATTGCCTCTTTCGTTATTCAGCAGGGTGCACCACGTGCAGGTGAAGTTGGCTTGGGTGTCTCAAGTCTTATGATGTTATTCGACACCCTTTATTATTAACTGTCGCATAAGTTTCATAGACGTACAGAACAAATCGATTTTAGACTTAAAAGTCACAGCCCCTATAAATAGCCCTATCTTTCACAATATTGGATCGTCTTATGATCACGCGCTGTTGACATATCAAACTGTGTGCAACTGAAAAGTACGTTCATTTATGACTAGCTGTGCATGAGACTTCGTCCGCGTAGAACCTTATTTAAAACAGTTATTACATCTGGATGTATTAAGTCCATTTATTTATTTACTTTTATCTCGTACATAAGTCGCGTCGTCATTAAAATGATGTCATAAAATTATTTTCATAATAATGTAACATGTACATACACGTTAGATTTAAATTCTTATTACATGTATAAATTTAACGTGCTTAGGTTTCCGCGTAATTAATCTTAAACGAAATTCTCAGTATAACTTTCTAAGTTATAATCGATCTGGTAAAAACTAGAACCAAGCGTTAATGAAGTCTCGAGTAAAGAAAATTCAGCTTGTTCACTATGTACTAACTCTATAACTAATTACATAATTCAAATATGTCTTAAATGTACAAACATGGAACTTATATTCACGTTAATTGTAAAGACAGTGCAAAAAGCGAAACCTCGACATTTCAGCACAATTATAATAATCGTCTGGAGGCTGTCGATGTTGATAATTTTAAAAGTATCAATCTGAAAATGAATGAATTACAAATATGTATGTACAGCGAAGTAGCTGCTTGTACTTTGATGTGGTTTTCGTGGCTACGGGGGTAAGTTTTTAATGGGTAATTAATTGGCGAGTGCACAGCGCGGTGAGTGTTATAACAGCTATCGGACTTTTGAAAATAAAACAAAATTTATCCTGATGCATTTCTTTTTTTTTTGTTCTGTCGCTTACTAGCTTCTGCCCGCGACTTCGTCTTCGTGGAGTAGTTACGTTAGCTAACGCAAACTTTAACTCGCGACTTCGTTTACGTAGAACTAACGTAGAACGTTACGTGAAAATATTTTTAAATAATATGTACGTTAACCCCGATTTTGAAATATTCTTCATTGGTACTCCGTTCCTATTGGCCTTAGCGTGGTGATATATAGCATATAACCTTCTTCGATAAATCAACTATCTAACACTGAAATAATTTTTCAAATCGGACCTGTTCCTGAGATTAGCGCTTTCAAGCAAACAAACTCTTCAGCTTTATAATATTAGTTTTTTTTAAAATATTTTACAGCAATTATTATACAAAGTATAAATAAAAAAATACCCAAAGCGAGAACGAACTTACAGTACAGTTGGTATAGAGTAGGTTGATATATATTCGTGGCAGTTACGTTGTTGTACAAATACATTTAGATCATAATTATTGACTGTAAAGCATTGATTTTGTGAGATGATAATTTCTAAAATGAAAGAGTATTTTCCAAGTATAAGTTGATTATGAAACTTGTAGCATATAGCTATCATACTAAGTACAAGGCTGATGTTATGATCGTGACTTTATCAAATAAAATAAACTTTTAAACAATTTAGACATGCTTAGTAAAATGATCTTTTTATTGTTGATTTCATTATTTTGTTTCGGGGATTTGATAAATTTAATAGAAAATCTATTTTTTTTCTGTTTTTTTTTTTTAACGTGGGGAAATCCCTTGTCGATACGCCACCCTCCCGGGAGAAAGGGTGGGTTATGTCTGAATCGCACAGACTAAAACCCCACGGTGTACCGACAGACCGTTATTGTGGGGGCGGCAAGGGATCGAACAAGCTAATCAACCTTGTAGCGGAAGGTACACACCCGTTGCCCCCCCTCGTCCGTCGGACCTGTGCAATGAGGAAATGGGCCCCCCGGCCATCCCCTCAGGTCCGGCTACGGTGGCAGGAGGAGTTGGGCAAAGCGCCCCCTCCTCCTGCCGGTCCTCCATTGGTGGAGACAGCCACTCAGCGGGTCTGCCTCACGAGCCCTCTCCGCCGCCTCCTTCTGCGAGATGACCTCCTCACACTCGGCAGCGACAAATCCACTCCTACCGCCGCCGCCAGAATGCGGCGCTATACCCCCCATGCAGCACACTCAGACAGCGTATGCTGCGCGGTATCTTCGTCAGCGCCGCACTCGTGGCAGGCGGTGGTCGGCTCCCTTCGTGCGATCCGATGCAGGTACCACCCGAAACAGCCGTGTACGGTGAGTACCTGCACCAGACGGAACGGCAGGAAGCCAAACTCCTTCCCGATCCAGTCTCGCAGGACCGGGCGGACGGCGTCAACGGTGTACGTCCCGAAGCGCGCGTCCGCCAGGTCCTGCATCCACCTTTCGACGGCCTCCTCCCTGAGACGCTCTCTCTCCCCCTCTACCTCCCTGGGAGCCGGAAGCTCCCCAATTCGTTTCCTCTCCACCGTGAATTCGTACACGAGCGTGAAGGCTGCCGCCGAGGACACCGTTCGGTACGCCCGGATCGCCCTCAGTGCCACCGTGTGCTGCGCATTACCGACCGCCGCACGTTGGCGGCACCGAGGGCCTCGGCCCAAACCGGTGTCCCGTAGGCGGCCATCGCCTGCACGACTCCCATGTAGAGTCGGCGGCACCCGGCGCCCAGCCCCCCTATATTAGGGAGCAACCGGCCGCGTGCCGCCAGTGCCCCAGCAATTCGCGGTCCAAGCCCCGCAAAATGGAGCTCGAACCATCAGCGCCCGTCCAGGGTGAGGCCCAGATATTTCATCTGGGTCCCCACCCTGATCCGGGCGCCCTCCACCGCAATGTGGGCCCCAGGAGGTGGCCACCGCTGAGGCCCATGAAAAAGTAGGGCCTCAGTCTTCACGAGGATTGTGGCCGTCGTGGCCAGACGCTCCACTTCCTTCCATTTCCACCCCCGGGCTACGACTAGGGTATGGGAGCACACCGCGGAGCACCTAGTCGTAGCCCATGTTCCACAGGAGCGGCCCCAGGACCGACCCCTGCGGAACCCCCCGCCTTGTGGCCCGCTGGACCATACGCCCGTCGTCTACATAGGCGACCTCCCTATCCTCGAGGTACGCCTCCAACAGCCGCCGCACGTACGGGAGCACTCTGAAATATCGGAGCGCCTCCCGTGTGACCCTGTGTGGCAGGCTGTCGAAGGCGTTGGCAATATCGGGTGACACCACCAAAACCCTCAACCCCTGGAAGGTCGCCTCTGCAGACAGCGACTTCTGGAGGCACAGGGCGTCCACAGGGGAACGCCTTGTCCGGAAGCCGAACTGCGCGTCCGACAGATTCGGCCCCACTCCATCTAGGTGCTGGACGACCCGGGAAGAGATAACCCTCTCCAACGCCTTCCCGGCGTCGTCCAGCAGGACTAGGGGCCGTTACGCGGACGCGCAGTCCGGAGGGCGGCCCGCCTTTTCCATTAGGCAGAGCTGCCCAAGCTTCCAGGGCTTCGAGAACTGTCCGACCGCAAGACACCGGTCGAACACCCCCTAGGTGGCCCAAAGCAAGACCGAGCACCCGGCCCGGGACCCCATCAGGGCCGGGCGCTCTTCGCGGGTTGAGGAGGCGCTCCACGGGCCTCCCCATCTCCTCCTCCGTTATCGGAGGGGAAGGACCGTCGTGAACCTCCTCGACTACCTCCCGAGGCGGGGGCATGGGAGGAGCTGGTAGCATTAGAGGGTCGGGGAATAATTCTCCGACGACCCTCGCCATCACCTCCGGCCGGAGGGTCTCCGTCGCCGGGGGCGCCCAGGATCGTAACTTCTTTTGTACAATCCGGTACGGGTGCCCCCAAGGATCCCCCTCCAGCGTCTGGAGTAACTCGTCCCATGCCGCAAATTTAATAGAAAAGCTGCCTTTTACGCATATATCCTCTACTATCTGATTGGCCTATTAGAAAATGAGTATATTTAAAAATAGATTTAATCTATTTAGAAATGATGATAGCTTACTTGATAGGATATAGACGAAAGTGGACGGATATAGGAGTAAAGGAATATCGAAAAAGGTATGGATGGATTGTGTGAAAAATGATATGTCTATAAAAGGTGTGAATACTGAGATAACATCTGACAGGGGTGGGTGGAAGAGGAAAACATGTTGTACCAACACTGCTTAGGTGGGAGCACGTTCAGACAACTCGTCAAGTGACGTAGGTTCGAGCCCTTGCAACTGAGACGGAGCGCGCGGTATAAAAATAAACATCGTGATAAAGCCATAGCATGGTGGTAGGGCTTTGTCTAAGACCGTCTGCCTAGGTACCTCCCTCATGTTGAAAATTTGTCGCCAACTATCTGTTGGTGTGTTCCGACAGCTGCACTTGAGAACCAGTCCCTTCTAGGTACTTCTAGTACGTATACCATATTAGACCACATCATCATTTAACAACAGATGAGATTATTGTCAAACACTAAAATCTATAAAGTATAAAAAATAATTATTATAAAATACGAGAACATATGCGTACATAACTTTCCAAAAAAAATCATGTCTCTTTTATTTGTTTACACTATACTAAATATCCAGACTGAAAGGATTTTGACGAAGCTGTTATTAGTAAATAGAAGACTTTCAGAGTATGATCTGAACCATATATTATGACATTTTTCTGTAAGGCGATAGCAGTAACAATATATTATAAAAAGTTGTAGGGATTAAGTATTAACAATATATTTTCTCACAAAGACGTAACCGGTAGCGACATCTGCTACTATTGCGAATAAAACTTGTTGATCGTATTTTTTAAGAAGGACAATTACTACAGCAATCTATGACATACTCTCGCTACAACTGTTACAAAATGATATCTGGAAGGTGTTTCCAAGGTTCATTAATTTTTAGAGTAGCTTCAGAAACATCGTTTTTGTTATTCTCATAACCACGTTGTTCAATTTCTTAATAAAATTGCAATAAAATATAACTGAGAAATTTATTTCGACTGTAAATGTATATTAGAGTATTATAAATAGACGCTTTTAGCTAAATTAAATTTCGCGCTCATGAATAAGCGAGATGAGCGCATACAAAATTACGATGATAAAAGAAGATGGATATATTATATATGTTTATCGAGGTCACCATTAATCTCACACAACGTTCTGAATGTATTATAATAGCGGCACGCTATGATGGCCGCTTTGACGTTTGTCTGCTGATGAAGTTTCGTATAAATATTAACTACATTTGAAGGAGCTGTTCTTTATTATCAATAGTATAGTATCAATAGACATGTAGTTAGTCCTAAAAGTCCTAATTTTAAATATCGAATTATATGACACAAAATTAATTTAATTCGATGATTTCTACCTTATACATATATGTATAACTATATAATAAATATCTAACTACTACTATATATCTAACTATATAATATGAACATGTGAAAAAATCTTTTCACGTTTTTCACTCGCATCAATGTTTAATGCTAAACAAAGCAGCATTTGATTATATTTTTATCGAAAATAAATCAATATATCACGTCACTATTGTAATGTGACAAAATGGTCATCATAACGTGCCGCTATTACATCTATTGATGGCTATTTGAAGTGATGTTTTAATAATACTGGACTTTACATACATAAAAAGATATGTAACAAACTTCTTTAGTTTATTAAATTTTTTACAGTACATAAAGTGCTCTATGCCCCAACCTATAACATAAAATAATACATTGTAAAGAACTATATAGATATAGTATTTAATAGCTTTAGATCATGATAAAGCCGCTGGTCTCAAGCTTGTCTACTATAACATTACAGATATATAATGTACATTGTTACAATGTAATTTATCTACGTTACAACTTTTGTTGCCGGTTGTAAAACTCAGCAAATCAACAACAACATTGTACGGTGTTGCGTAAAAGTTCATTTTCTGTGTTTTTACGAGGTTAGACCAAGAAGACATTTTAGATCAGACATTTGATATCCTTGATTCAAATAGGCATATAGGACAGATTCTGGAAGTTGCAATATATTGTAAAAGGAATAAAATCATCCAAATATGCTGTAAAACTATATATTTTATACAATATCAAAACTTGTACAAAGATAGAATGAAAAAAGGTTATAAAAGGTTTACACACACAGCTAAATATGACAGAAGTTGTGATAGTAAAACATTGACGTGTCATTGTAATGGGTTTAGTACTTATTTGTTGAAAATTAATTCTAGAATTGTTTCTATAATTAAATTTTACCGATCTATAAATTATATAGAACTACCAACAATATTTTGGCATCGTATGATGATATGAAGATTATAGACGTGAATGAATAACATAACATCTTCGTCTTTAAAGATATCACATTTCTCATGGAGTGGAAAAACCAGGCTTGTGCAGAGGAAAGGGATTCACCGAACTTAAACTAAGAGATTATATCAAGCTTAGCTGCTAGGAGCGTCTGCCGCGAACACCAAGTTCCAGGGATCCAAGGGATCACCAAGGGAGTGTAGGGTCAACGAGCGCCCGACGCCGAAGAGCGCCCGTCCGTCATCTGACAACTCACGGGATACCAGTGTAAGAAATCAAATTTGGACGACGCGAGCGTCTGAGATAATAAAATAATTAACGAATTTGAACTGAATCAAATGTCACAATTACAGATTGTAATGATTAATGTTTTAAAATTATTACGGACTTTTAATATATAATGAAAGTTATGATTTTAATTAATTTGACTACACTTATGGGCAAAATAAAATCTGAGCGCGGTAACACATCGCGACAGACTATTAATCCGTGAAGGAAATCACCGTATGAGCCGCAGATAATTATTTACTATTAATTCTGATAAAGAAATGTAATATTAATAATAAATTGTCTGTGAAATGTGTAGTGTTGTAATTATTAAACAATTAAATGATGTTATTAGATTCAAACACGGTTGGAATTGACAACATGACACAATATAAAGAAAGTTTTACAAGTTCATGATTTTATTCTGTTTAGTCTCAAATTACTCATGGAACGTGCTTATCTCGCTGATTGAATCTATTGCTAACTGCGTCAACAGTTCGATCTAATTGTGTGATGTTATTTCAGTTCAAAGGTTCAATTTAGCCGTACGAGGGCACGTAACACTTCCAATAACATCTGTAGCACCCCTTGTGCTTCGTCATCTGACGTTTAAACTGTTTCCATTCTATTCATTGTTGGTTTAATGAACTAGTTACGGCTTTTGATTGCTTGCTGATGTGATGTTAGCTATTTGTAACACGATTTAGGTTTAACATTGATTAATAAAGCATCGTGTACTCGTAGTATGAACATAGAAACTCGAGAAACTAAATTAATTAAAGAAAACCTAAACTAAATAAATAGAGTTTCTATTAAAGTAGGAAATATGGTGGTCATATTTTAATCGCTGTACATATTTTAAGATTGACTCTCAATCACATCTGCCAGAGCACACTTATAGGAACTTAGAGACAGATCTCCAGCTCGAAGGTAGTAGCTACATTGATGGCAATTACAAAAAGCTCATATACCATAATATACATACATTTAAACATATAACTATTAGAGTTGATAGTATTTAAAATATAATATAAATTCTTCAGATTTTTGCGTAATCATCTCGACGTAGAATTTCAAATTGAAATCTTTATAATAAAGCCTTTTTACGTGTATTTTGTCAACCATAGCAGAGATTTTGCGAAGCATTGCTACTTTGTAAGAGAAATAGGTGATTTCACAGTCAAAGCTTGCATAATTTCTAACCGCTATGCCTTCAGCTCGTGCGTAAATCCAATTCTCAATTTAATTTCACAACATCCGATATTATCATATTTGTCACCCTTTATGTTTATATTTGGGAATACTTATGTGTGGGCTACATTCGAGCGGGATCTTGAGAGGAGAAACCGATAAATCGTTACCGAGGGAAGGATTTGAGAGTCCCTGCTGACGTATTAAATGATAGCGAGCAGTGCAGGTTATTGGAGGTAGCGCTAAGTGAAGCAGAGAACATATTGGAGAGATATTTATATAAATAAAATGTTTTGTGAAATGGTTGCAGTGGTTAAATAGTTTGTTACAACAATTAATCGTTAACATAAAGTGCAATAGAGACAAAATCGATGTTGTAATACTATCCCATCATTTGCAAATATACTAATAGTAACAATTTTGTAATTAAATCAACATGTAGTCACATCTATAGACGACCACGGTATGCTCCAACTATAGATTAAAATTCAATAAAACTAAATATTTAACGATTTAACAAAAATAATATGAACACTAACAAACTATAACAGAAAAGGAAAGAAAATATGACATAAAGAATTGGGAACAAGGGGGTTGTTAACAAGAATTTATTTTTATATTAACTCATTACAATGACATAACACGTGCAGATGAAGTACATGTCTGAAATGTTAGTGTAGACTATGTACCTAAAAAATACCTTCTTGGTTAAACCTGGATAAAAAGCATACTCCTATGTCTTGGATACCCATATCCACCGACGTACCCACTGAGGACATCTTAATTGAAGAATTATTGCTACCCCCTTATACATTAAAGTCGCAAATTCAATGACGCACCGAATTACAGCGTAATTCCTACGGAATGGAGTCGTTCTAATGGATAATGAAATTTTGGTTTGTTTTCATATGAAATTAATACATGACGTTTAGATTATCTTCGGATACGTTGATATTGTGCTTGTAATGTTTTAAAACTTTTATACTATGACTAACTTCTGCCCGCGACTTAGTCCACGTGGAATTGTTATTTTGGGCTTACACTAACACGCAGCGGAAGCTCTCGAAAGGAAAAAAAAACGATTTTGAAATATTCTTAATTGGTGCTCCACACTTATTGGTATGGGCGTGATGATATATGGCCTTGTAGCCTTTCTCGATAAATGAGCTATCTAAGACTGGAGGAATTTTTGTCTTTTAGTACACGGTCTTTGTTTTCTGGTACATGTATTTCAAATGTTTTAAACCGTTTTGATATTTTTTATAAATAGACACTTATTTATATTTCTATTGAAATTTTATCCAGCGTATCCAACCGTCATTAAATTAAAACGACTTGAGCTCTATCACGTAGTTTGTCCACATAAAAAAATAACACAGTTAATGAATAGAGTTAGTAAATATTTTGAGTTTATTCATATAATTACTGGAGACTATCTATATGATAAAATCTATTTTATCATTGTTATTTGTTGGAGTACAACTGACGAATAGTAAATAGAATGTTGCATATTCGAATGATAAAATAAATAATATATCGCATCTAACTTGTTAACCTATGAGCAGGTAAACACTCCTCTCACTGCTCCACGTTGCATCGCTTTTGAAAAGTTTTGTTTGAAATATAATTTGAATAGATTAATAGTATTTCTTATTCTAATTACTTATATAACTAGAAGTCGTCGATAGTAAACTAATGTTTTAGAATATTATCAAGATAATCGTCAGACATTCTCACAACAAATGTCGATAAAGAAGGACTATTTCTACAGTTTTAATGCAAATTATTTATACTAAAAAGTAATGTTAAGACAATATTTTAATAATATTATTACAAGGGTTTATTCGTATTTTATTTATTATCTGTATATATATGTAAAAATCAAATATACTGTATGCAGTTTAGGCCTTGAGAAGTCATTTCTATAAAAGTCGAAACTACGACCTGTTCGGATAACAACCCAGATATCCTGAAGAATCGGAAAGAAACTAGATATGGCTCATCTATGGTCGTATATGTTTTTAAATCAATGCATTATACTTACAATCGCTTTTAGTAAGTGTTATTTCTGGACATCACCATGGTTCACATATTGATTTGCCCTATAATCACCTATACCACAACAAAGAATTATTGTTGGTAGTCATACGAATGCCCACTGAAATGGTCGTGAATTTTCTGAAACAAAACATAATGTTTAGCGGACTTTCTGTACATACTTAGTTTGTAATCCATTTCTAACATATCCCCGAGGCCCTTAACATTATCGGGTGAAACAAATTCACAGAAGAAAGTATAAAATAGATCAAGATAGACAGACAGTTCGCTCCCAAAGGGCTGGAAGGTTAATAAGAACAAAAAAAGAGAGATAAGAAAAATAAAAGAAAAAAAATGTCATTTGTAAGAAGTGTCGTCGGAGAGCGGTTGCAGTAAAACTTAAGATAAAGCGGGTGACACACGAACCTCTTGAACAGTCAATAATTTAGCATAGTAGTAGGCTGCAACAGTTTACTAGCATATGAAACGAACTTCTTATCATTCCATGTAGTCACCGTGTGGGTGCCGGGTCCATCATGTGGCCGAGGGAGAACCTCAGAGCAGTTCCCAGGACTTGCGACCCGGGTGTAGGTTTAAGGGTAGGCCCCCTTTGAGATGCGCATCAACGCTCCCTTCACTGCTCGAGTTTCCCGCCCTGTCTAGCCAAATTTGGTAGGAACCTGTTAGTGCAAACTTTGATACTCGTTCTAAAATAGAACTTACTGCAGTTCTCGACAGGCCAAGGTCCTTCAGAAGGTTATAGAGAGATTTTGCTGGTATACCTCTCGCTCTTACTTCTACCGTGTATAAATTAACCACATAGCCATTTTTATTTAGTTCGTTAGTTAGATCGTAATATTTATTTAATTTGATTGTGTGGTCTTTAGAAATGTTGGTTTCCCACGGTACCGTAAGCTCTACTAGTAATATATGTTTAATGTGTCTAGAAAAGAGGAATATGTCCGGTCTGGATGACGAAACACCAACATCCTCTGGGATTTAATAGTGCCTGTCATACGTATCTATTAAAATAGTTATATACATATACAATATACATTAGAGATTATATGTATAAAGTATAGTTCAAGCACTAGCTTGAAACATTAACGTAGTAAGCAGTATAAACAATTAATTATGCCCAATGAAGCATTAATTACTTAAAGACTCTAAAATAAGTTCGCATTACTAAATATTTATTAGGATTTTCTTTTTGTCTAAGTTCGAAAAAGTGACTGCATTTTATCTGATGTTAATTATAGCATAAACACGACGGCAAATCGACAGTAACAAACAAAAATAAGTCACCGTGACGGTTGTATTACTGTGTGCATGATGGTAACAACCCAGACGAGTATAGACAGACCCTCTTCTAACCCGCTTGCATATTGTACACACATCAAATGATTCCTGAACAGGAGCCTAAGCGTATCTCTCTATTGGAATTTAGTGTGAACGCGACCGGTATAATGCATAAGTATCGTCGTCGACTACTCAACAATATTTTAATTTTGACCGTACAATATCAGATAAGTCCAATTACAAAATGGATGGAATGGAAAAAAAAGGATGTGTCCCAAAGACACAACACAAAAGTGAAACATTTTAATTAAATAAAACAGTAAACATTCAACGTCAGGCTGTGTTTCCAGTCGTCACCCATCCAAGTCTTTGAAATACAGATTTCATAAGTAGGCTTTAAATAGGATTCAATTTCGCTCACCATTTTGTAATATGGGCTAAAAATTTATGAGTTATTAAAGTATGTGACAGGACTAGATCCTTATATCGAGTCTGCTAGTAGAAGCCCATATTAAAGTCATTTATAAACACCATGTATATAATGTTTTTTAAATATATTATTATTCACAACGGTTAGTTTTGGTATGATGCTAACGGAATTTTAACAAAGGAGAACTTAACTCTGTGTCCTAAAATAATGGTCCTTTGTCAAAAACATTCTCTAAAACAACTTTCAAGTATTCAGACGAGCACTCTGTCACTTATCTTGGTATAAACTTGAAGAAACTGTCCGCGTTTTATTATCACACGAAATATTATAATTATTCAGGAAGATAATATTTATAAAAGAAATCTACCTTCAATGGTGTTCAGTATTTTGTTTTCCGATTGTCACCTGCATTTTTTTACCTTTATCACTATGTAAAAATTATAACAAATATATGCTAGAAATTGCTGAGAATTAACTATTCAAATAAAACGCTGGTATTTGTGTTTAATATATTTATTAGCCGAACCAGACGCCTGTGTGTCCAAATAGATAAGGCTCGCTAGCGTCGGATCGCAAGGCTTTATATATATTTTACAGTGCATAATTTATTTGATATACACGTTTAAATGTCTTCGTGTTGTTCTCTTACAATTTATGTGAAATTCGTGAAATCTTTTGTTTAAGATACCTACAATCTTGTATCATATTGTTTAGCTGACAGTAAATATTAATTTCATTTTAAGCGAATAGAGTAATGACGGTAACATATCATCATTAGCCTAAAAGGGATCCCCACTACAGAACCCTAGGTTTTTTCTGAAAGAAGGTATGGGCATAATCACTGCACCATGTTACAACGTATTGACGATTTCAAACTCCGACAAATCCATAATTCTATGTTTTCGCACATACGGTGGTACTACAAGAACATTTGTCAGTTTCAGGCTTCCACACGATGTGCTACTTCACCGTCGGCTGATACTGTTACCAATTTAAATTAATTAATGTACGTGAATTCAGAGAAAAATGTTGATACATTCTGCAATTCGAACCTACTAGAACCTCGTATATATGGATCAGATTAATATTCCATCACTCAAACCGCTCGATCACCATGACAACTTAATCTATTTATATATTACTAGCTGACCCGACTACGCGTTGCTGTGGCTCAGTTATTGAAAAAGAAATTCAAAATTAAACCGTAGCGCCAACTATGAGTTATCTGTAACAGTCGGTTCTACAGTTTTCTGTCAACGAACTAATTTAAAGCACCATCTATTCGAGACTATTAGAACTTACAAATTAAAACAATATTCAACATTGAAGTAATTTAACTTGTAATTAAACAATATTGAGACCATTACTCGAAATATAAATAAACCTATCTGTCAAGTTAAACCAAATTATACATAAATGCCAACGTTTCATGTAGATCGGTTGAGTAGTTTCGGAGTTCATCGAGGACAAACATCATGACACTGGATTTATATATATTTAGATATATACTAGTTTAAATGGAAGTTTTTATGTCTGAGAACCATAAAATGCAACACTGTTTGACCGTTTACCATTAAAGTTGTCGTATCTAAGTGTATTGTAATGCAGTCGGTATCATACTATCCATTTTACTGCAACTTGCTAGTAGATGGCGCTGCGACGTCTCAAATTCTATACATATGTCTAGACAAATAAAAATCAATTGTCGAACGTATGTAAACATTGTAAGTGTTTCACTTCAAAACGAATGTACCTATTTTGCTAATCCTTTTTTTATCGTATGTGTATTTATCATAACAAGGTTTGTATGAACGAAAATGTTTGAAAAATCGTACGGAAAAGTGGGAAATTTGGGTTAAACATTCTACTTACAAAAAAGTGGGACGGAAGATAGCAGAGAGACCTTTAAAAGTATTGTCAGAATTTTCAGATTGACATTAAGTAAATATGTTACATGATCTTATTGTTGCGCGAAGATTTGGTTTCGATTCCTTCGTTAGTACGAGGAAAAGCCGGGGCCTATAGCTAGTTAAATAAAATAAAATCGAGCCAGTCACAAGAACTGCCGACAGAAGTGCAAACTCAAAATGATGAAATAATTGTGTGCTCTTTTAAATTTTTCAAATAATTATAGTATGAATTATTTAAATTTCATAATTTGTAAATTGAAATTATTGTCATTAGTCTCTATTTCATATCTATTGGCACTACTGAATAATAATTATATACTTTTTGTACAGTTTATTACTTAACCAAACATGTGATGAGCTGCACAGTCTCAATACAAAATTTCAATATTAAATGTACACGTGCCGCTATACTACGCGTGACATACTCGTAGGCCGCGCAAGCACAATACGCTCGGTGACGCTTACTACAATGTCATCATGCGAAATTATAGGTTTACCTTCTGCCAAAAAATACCGCTCAACACGCCTAAATAACTTCCACTTCAATAAAAAACAATTCCCAATATAAAATAATAATACCAAGTAATATTGAGCGACAGAAATATTACACGTTCTAATCGATATACTTACTACATTGAAGTAAACTGTCGGCGCTAAATTTCTGAATTTAAAAATATAGCAATTCCTTCAGAGATGCAAATGTGTGGGTTAAGTGCACTGCATTATGCAGGCAGCGGCCATTTTACATTTTTTTTTATTTATTTCAAGACGAGTTAAGGGGATGAAATTGTATAACCCAGTTCAGTAAGTGTGCCGGCCGAGGCCTTTGTGTCGCTTTTCCGTAAAATACGGCCGAGATGAATAAATACTTTCGAGAGAATAATGAAACAGTTTTTAGGTATCTTACGGTATATTCTAGAATTTTAAAAGTATTATGATATATATTAGTAGCCTTTCTCATCTCTGTTATATCAAGTTTCCAAATAATTAATATTACAAAAAATTTGCGGCCCCGGGGGACTTTGTCTTTTTTTTTTTTTTATTAACGTGGGGAAATCCCCTATTGGATATGCCACCCTCCCGCGGGGAGGGTGGGTTTTGTTCGACTCACACGGACTAAAACCCCACGGAGTACCGACAGACCGTGATTGTTGGGGCGGCAAGGGATCGTACAATGCTAATCAACCTTGTAGAGAAGCGCCCCAACGGTCCGCCCGGCAGAAGGTCACCGCCGGGCTCCTACCTATAGAGAGGCAGATTGGGTACACGCCAGCTGCTTCCCCTCGTCTGCCTGACCTGTGCAATGGGAGATGGGTCCCCCAGACCATCTCCCCAGGTCCGACTATCAGGGGGGGACTTTGTCATGCCTTGATAAAATAAAAAAAATACCTAAAATTGAGAACGCCACCGCCGCTGGACCGAGTTTGATGAAATATTATGTGTGTGTTCCAGTGGATTCGAAAATGGCTTACATTCATAACTGGATTTGGTAGGTGGCGCTGCGATCTGATTCTAGGATATTTTTATTATCAGGGCAGGACAACGTCTGCTAGACCCGCTAGTTATATATATAAAAATTCAAGTGTATATTTTATTTAATTTTAATTATGTATATGAAGATTTTTTTTAACTATCTTATACCCGCAGCTTGATTTGCTTTATTTATTATCTTAAGAATTTATTGTGTGTACAGAGGAAAATCATAAAAAATTGAAAGCAAACATATATCTTGGTTTACAAAATGTCTTTGTGGATAGTTCTATCCATTTACTTCTCCTCCCCTGCGCATAATCTTACCACACCGTTTGCACCACTTTTCTACGCCAAAACAACACACATTGCTGAGCGTGTAATGCTTATAAAAAATCGAAGTTTCTTATTATTTTATTCCAGCTGTTTATGTAACCTCACTCACATATGTTGAAGATATAGCATGATATATATTTTGTAAGTCAAACTTCTTATAAAAGTCCTTTGAAATTGTGATCGGCAACCTTTTTGTCTGACAAAAAGTGGTGGGTGTAAACATTGTGTCGTATAGAGTGTTGAAAACACTGGATCTCGCCCGATCACAGAAGTTAACATCGGTCGCGGTCATTACTTGGATGGGTAACCTGCTAGGAACATCACGTGAAGTTGACTTATTGTTGTACTTTTTTATTTTAATACTAAAGTTTCTATTCTCGTTTTTGAAATATATCTAATTCGTGTAAGATATTTGACTGCGTTATTGCTAATTTCTTTATAACCTAAAAAAGCCGTGACGTTACTAGGACGCTCTACGTAGCAACGTGACGCCCTCTGCCGGTGACAGCGGTAAGCGAACGCGAGCACCCTTAATTTAGTATATGGAACGGCTAAGACACAGTTCATACTTATTCAGTAAGTTCAATGCTGAATCATCTGTTAACTAATTGTAGGGTGCAGTTTTGGTTGCAAGTTTGACTTTCCACCGACGGATTCACCACCAACCAACTTTCCAACTGCTAACATACAGGTTTGTGTTATTCACATATTAGAAAGAATTAGAAGAGTTTTAATCAAGTTCTGAAAAACTAAACTCGGAGTAATGTCAATAACTACTATTAAAAAAATCGATGCATCATAAGGACTGCCAACAGAAGTGAAAACTCAATACAATTGAATAACTGTTCTGTTTGAATTTTTAAATTAATTTTAGTGTGAATTATTCAAATTTAATAATTTGTAAATTGAAATTATTAACATTAGTGTGGTTTTCATATCATTAGCACATGCACGGGACGCACATGCACATGCATTTTCATTAGCACTCGGAGCAATAATTATATACATTTTTATAAAGTCTATTGCTCAATCAAAATTGTGAAGAAAAAAAAAATCAATATTACATGTACACAGGCCGCTATACCTACGCGTCGTTAGTGTGACGCAAGCCGCGCCAGTGCAATACGGCTGGTAATGCTTACGTAGCATGTCATGACGCGAAATTATAAATTTATCACCTGTCAAACATACCGCTCAACGCACCTAAACAAGTTTTCACTTCATAAAACAGTTATTCCATTCTCTTATTTAAGCGAGTCTGTAGTTTGTTTTGATGCTTAGAGTTAAATATCACAAGTTATATTACTGTATCGGATAGCTGTGGTACATCGTGGAGGCTCGTATAGAGGCAGAGAGAGGCGGATTCAGTTAATTACTAAGAGTTATTTAGGTTAAACCCATTTAATTAGATGTCGTCGCTTATCTGGTTTAGTGGTTTAGATATTTGCGTGATTGTCGAGAAGGTCTCCGTGTCTTAGATGTTAAAGTTACCGGACAAAAAGTTGTGATAATCACGAGTTCAAATCATGCTTTGTCTAATTGTAAAATAGATGTTGTTATGTAGTAATTTTCGATTTATTGAAATAAGCATTACTTAAAACTTATTGTTGATAATATCTATTTCACCACAGGTTCCTTTGTCTTTTATGTAATTCGACATGTAAACGTATAAAATAGAAATGTTCTATTTAAATCAATACACAATACATATATATATTTTATCTTTATGAAGTCTTTTGGAAAGTTTATTTATGCACAATCTCAAGCTTTTCGGTGCGCACAGTTATTTCTTCAGTTATTCATATATACGTTATCGTTAGTAGACATATTTTAGAGTAGTACAAACACATCATATATCAGTAAATTAAATTGTATTTACGCGATGATGAAGTGCGTAAGACTTCGTATAAACATTTGTACTGATATAGTTTAATAGATCCATTTATTCCTTTGTCTTGTTACAAAACAAGTAAATTATTTTAATCTGTGGTAATGTTTACACGTAATTAATAAATCTGTGCAATATTATAGACTTCAATAGCTGATGAAAATCGCCCTAAATGTGATATGATGGAAGAAGCTGAAGCTGAAAAAAATAAATACGTTCACGTGAAAAAGAAGTTGTTGTGTTTTGATTGAAAAACGCAATACCAAGAGAGAATTTATCAAATAGTTGACTTCCAAACATCTTTAAAAGTCTTTAAAACTTATATAGAATGCTTATTTCAAGAACTGTGAAAAGTTTTGATTACTTTACCTGTTTTATTTTTACCATAATGTTGAAACAAGCCTGCAGGTCGCCTGATGACAAGCAGTCACCACATCCTATGGACGCGTGCAACGACGTAGGTATTACATGCATACATGCACGACCCTCTTGAAGAATCCTATACTGTACAACTATACTCGAACAAATTAATAGCTTTGATAGGAAGAGTAATTTGAGATCTCTTTCGCTCCCACACACATCGCGGTTTTAAGTAATATCTCGAGCCTAGGTCGCCCCCGCGCGGAGCCCTCGAGATATTATTATCGCGATACAGTGACTCACCTACATCACTTGAACACACATATGAGATCATCTCTCTCACACACGTGCACATACATACACATGGTAGGAGGGTTTTGTTTTTTTCCCTCAACGAACTGAATCGAATAGTTTTAGTTCGTTTCATTCCGATATACACGTATTCATTTGTGAATCATGCAATTTCGATTGTATGGTTCACAAATGTATATATGTATGAATAGCTTAGAATAGTTAGCTAGGTCAGACGCGACTTTTTCCAGGTAACAGCCCAAGCCGAGGTGCGCGTGTGTCCTTGTATATGTTACCTAAAAACCAAATCGTTTGAGTGCCTTAAGCGCCAACCTTAGTAGTCCGGTAAAGCTGTGAAGACCCTGCCAGGTCAATAGCGTAGTCAGTTCGAGAAAAAAAAAGTAATTTGAGATTTGTTTTATTTCGAAAATAACTCAATTTTTAAGTATTAAGTTGCATTACAAATAAACCAATATATACAAAAATCGATATTGTTATATTCATTCATAAACTCCAATACTCTTTGACCGGTCAACTTGTAATTTAGCACAAGTAATTATTTTTATGGCGAAAATGAAGAAAATTTACAGCGAACAATTACACAATATCCATTTGGCTATAACTCGCCTATTTATTACGAAAACTATCACAACCAATAAAACCACACACATAGCGCATCTAGTAAGAAACAAATTCAGTAATGTTCCAAGAAATATTATAGTAAACAAGAGACAGATGTAAAAGTCGACGACAATGATATATCCGTTTATAACTCGGTATGTAACGATGAACTCGTTCCAAAACTTTGGAAGACCAGTACGCTCACTTCACACGCAATTACACGCTTGAATCGCTTCAATATTCCCTAAACCCACAACCCGACAAAGCTCAAGTCTTCGGCTATAGGTTTATTAAATTTCAGACACTCACTCACGGCTTTGTTGCGCCAACTCGCTTCCTTTATAAACTGGTAATAAACTAACTTCTCGGCGTAAAACATGGTTTAACAACATGCTCAAAATACCTTATAAAAGTTATGCTCGGGCATACAACTCTCGGCTGAGATTTTCTAAGCTACTGCTGAATATTTTTATAGAACTGTATAAGATTTCTAGTTATGTCCGCGGTTTCCCACGCGTATTACATTAATTGTTGTAAATTATCTCCGTGTTGGAATATCTATATATACCAATTTTATTGGTTAATCTGTTGAACGTTATAAAAGTTGTTGCTCTTGACGTGTGTTGTTGTGTCGCTGTCAAGTGACTAGGCGCAGTAAAATGAATAGCAAAAAAAAAGTGTTTTCTATGAAGACTCAGAGGTATGCCGATATATAGTGCTCTAGTTTATTGGTCTCAGATATATCAACATCCTCCTTATCCTAACTGATAAGCCGCGGATAAAAGCTAGTGTTTATATACATACTAGCGTATCCGGTAAGTAGACGATATCCTGGTACATTTTGGGAAGTTTTGGTATTATATATTTTTATGTGAAAATTTAGATCTCGACGGCAGTACCACCTACTTTGGGTCAGATAGTATCTGAAATTCATCTCATAATGGTAAAAACCTATAATAATCGATTAAACAATTATACACAGACGCAAGCTAGAATAATATATATAAGCATAGATACGAGGCGTGGCTTGTGACAGCATGCTCGAAAGCACTAACAATATAAGTGTAAGGCCTAAAAGATCAAAGCAACTACTTAAATTCAGAACAGCGTACTTAGTTTAACAAGATAATGGGCACTAGTAGTGGGACATAAGGTCGTTTCCACGTAAATTGCCCCTATCTACAGCAGTCCACTTACATATATTATGTCCCCGATCAATACAGGTCATCACTTGACCTACTCTCGCCTCTTGCATACGTAATCAGCCCAGCTTTGCTTTATTTTCCTTAAATATTGTAGGGTATAGGATAGTAGAGTTTGTAGGTTTACTTACTAAAATAACATCGTATGGAAATTCCGTTTTTACTGCTCGTGTGGAAGAAATAATTTCCGGAGCAATTATTTATCATGAATTGTTTGTTTCATGGCAGACAAAGAACATTTTACTTCAGAGTAAGAAAGAAGACTTTTGTCTTACATATTTGCGTCTAAAAATTACATAAGCATTTATTTTTTATAGCATAATCACATTAATAGATACAGCCTGATCTTAAGTACAATATAATCCAAACACTAGTATAACCACTGAGATATTTACAATCCACTGAACTCGCTAATCCCGAAACGTGACCAACCAATGGAAAGTCTTTGTGGCGGATTTATTACCAGGTTCATAGTGGTTGTGACCTAGTCAGATCCTTCTCACTCCCCTGGTTATTAGATATACACTGGCTGATCTTGAAATACGAAAAGGTTTAGGGTGTCACGATATGTTACATCGAGTGTATTGTGGTCACGATTTTTTTTTCTGTTTTGTTTTATTTCTTTATATAAATATGTTCACAATTAATGATATATTGGAAAAGAGATGTGGTAATTTGTTACGACTTACTTTCCTTCTCCTTAAGGCGTTGTATGAGCAGGTTATTACAAGGTCATAAATGATATGACGTCATGATTTAGATGCAAATAAGAGTTTTATATTCATTCTAGTGCCCGTTAAATACCTTGATATTAATAACTACATTATGTACAAAATCACATAATGATTTGATGGCAGACCCCTTCTCCGTCGAGCTCAAAAGATCGAAGCCACGTGTACGAACATTGTTACAGTATTAAATGACCTAATCTGGATCGTGGATATTCTTGAAGTAGATGTTCAAAATTTTGGTAGATGTGTTATAATTGATGTTATATTGACATAATTATTGTGCTCTATCACTGAGTCTCTAATCTTTGAAGTCTCAACTACTATTAGTAATATTGTGGTTTTGGATAGGAGGGATTAAACGTATATAACCTTTTTCAATTGTAGTCGACTATAGAAACGTATAAAAGCTAGATGAGAAATATTTGGCATTTGTGTCCCACCATATTGCGACCAAATTCACATACGCCATAGTGGTTCATCTAATTCTAAACCTATCGCATTTCGGTGTCAGATGTTGTATGTACAATATTCAAGTGGGTTGACAGGTTGTCTGTACATAGCTGGTTAGCTTACATCATGCAAATACTGGTAGAGCCCTCGCAGTGTCAATGTTTTTGGTTATGGGATATTTAGCTGCTGAAAGATTTAAGGAACAGCATGACAACGAAGATTGTTGATAGAGTTCACATTCCTTGTACAACAATTAAATAAAGAAGCGGACGATGAAAGCGAAAGATGATAAGTTATCTACCATCATAGCAACAATTTCTTTTATAGAGCAGACATGACCTCGGGTCGAACCATTCCTTGTCGTTTCACAAACGTGACGGTAATAGACACAAGCACTTTAAATTCACATGTTTGCGTGGAAGCCATTTCACTCTCGCGTTAAGTGCCAATAACCGCTCTCGGTGAATTTAGAATTACATCTGACATGCGTCTCTAAGTGTTATGTTAACACGTACGTTTACTGATGCGGTTTTGTCAATTACAAACTTATTTCGACAATTTTTCATTCCAGGCTATTTATTGTTTGCAAAATACATTCCGCTTTTTTGCTCATATACATGAACGAACGCCCTGAATATGAAACTGTCTAAATTATCAGACGGTGAAATACTATTAATTCCCAGCTATAATAAAGCGAGGCTGAATTATCCGATTGCAATTAGTATCGAAACATCGTTGTTTACAATTATGCGTAATACTAGTTGGTCTATCCTTTCAGATATGTACGTTTCATTAACATTTACCAACGTGTAAATCCAGACCATATAATTACGTTAGACGTGTATCTCGTGGAATAATTATCAGACAACATTACTGTAGTGGTATACGTTTAACATAATCTAGATTGCTTAAGGAACGAAAGACCGGTGACACAAAAATATTATTTTCTGTTCAATAAAATTGGAACGATAACAATGGAAAAACCATAGAATTAACTAAAACTTCAATATTAACCTGGAATAATTTTTAAACCAGTCAAATTAGAAAAAAATCACGAGACCTTTTTTGTAACGCATTAAATTTGTTGCAATAATATTATTCTATCAATATAATCATTTAAAAATTCAAAAGTAATATCAGAACTTTTCCCTTGTTATTTTCCATTTAAAATTTAGGCGTCACCCTATGTACGAGTATATACATCATTACTTTTTGAACAAAGCATTGCATAATGTGTTTTGTGCAACTGCTAACATCCTCAAATTAAATTATGTATTGCTGTCCTCACTATTGTGCTAAGGTCGGTACTGGGTTAGATAGCTCGTTATCTTATAATTCATTATGAATATTAAAAAAAATAAGACCATTCTAGTTTATCAATACATTCAGATATTACAAGAACATTTGACAACCATTAAAAATCTCTAAAATCAGTTATCTACATCTTCAATTTTTGTTTCAAAATTAGTGAATTGTTGGGAATTCTGACGTATACTATTAAATTCAGTAAACTTTACATCGGGTAATACCAAATCCACGTGTATAATATTCTTTAAAATGATAAACATACCGCCTTTATATAATTCAATCTTACTTACAACATACTAGTGCCCATATACAAAGCTTTTCCTTTATTCATACGGCGCACACCGCATATCAGGCACTAAAAGGCAACATTGTCTACATCAGACACGTCATAAAACTATAGTTCGTTTAATCTTGATACTTTAGTGGCACGCGTTGCGACTCTCACGTGATAGTTAACGAGTGTGTCGCGGCAAACAGCGTGATAGTTACATTTCATTCCAGCACGTACGCGTGACAATGTTGTGCAATGACGTGATAATTGTGTTATCTATATCGAGGTTTACATTCCCAATAACAATTTTATCTGTGGTAAAATTTGTATAATATTAATCTTCATGCGTATTGGCAATTTAGGAACTAGCATTGAAGTAATTTTGAAACTTGCAAAAGTAAGTAAGTAGTTAAATATTTGTATTTAAATTTTGTCATATTGGCCATTCATATATTTGTTTGTTATACTTTTGTTTCTTGTTAGCCTTTTTATATTTCACTGTTACATATAAGTCCTATGCTACAGGTTTTGCTCTCATTAATGCAGTTTTAACCAATAAGTTTGGTAAAATGCATTCCGTTCCACAAAATCTTTTAGGTAGTTAGGATGGATTGACATGAAAGTTATTTCTTTATCTTCTTCACATCTAGGACATTTTTCAGTTACTTTGTTGAGATTATTCAGTTCTACTTACAATGCTCGGTCACCATTGTCTTTAGTTATCTTAGAAACGAGCGCAATAGTAACAGGTTCTTGTTGTTATCAGTGAATCCTATCCGGAGTGAAGTACACAATTAGAAAGGGTAATTCGTTGGATACATTTATCCGCAATCCTTTAAATATTTGATTGTGTTATATTAAATACACTGAACGTTAAATTTTAAAGAGAATTCAATCGGACTGCATTTCACGTCTAGACCACGGCGCGGCGGATATGTTGCAAATTGTTTGCGTTATTTTCGACTTGTTCAAACATGTCTACAACAGAGTTGGTAACTTGTTCTGCAACGTTTGTACTCTATGCTCGATTGGACGTTGAAACCGAGTGCTTTTCAATATTATTTATCGAGAATTAATCAGAATTTGTCAGATATAGGAAATACGAGTGCCAGGTAATGGAAAAGTTATTAGTTTTGAGGTTATATCAATAGCTTTAGATGCGAAATATCATTGTGGTTTTATGGAGACTAAATTTGTACGTAACGTGAAAATGTGCTCGATATTCCCGCCACACACGGAAATAACCTAATTTTAGCTCATGCTTTATGACATGTCATGTGAATATTGTTGGAATGTTTACTACGATATCCTCCATCTATCGTATTACTGTATAAATAGTAGAATGTTCTGGAAGCTTGGAGCTCTGGAGCTTGTCTTAGAACTTCCTGTGTAAGTTAACTGTATTTCCACTTTTAAGCACATCGTGTCTTATCAACACATACGAGCTTAGATAAATATTAACGTATAATACCTGGAACTGAAATAACAGGATGTGGTATAAGATTTATTAGTAATAGGTTGTGAACATTTGGTAAATTAACTAACAGGAATTACATATTTATGAGCGTATTCTTTGTTACTGAAGTATTATCCACGATATTCTAGGATATCTTAATAAGTAGAATAAGTCCCGGAAAATCAGAACCGTTGGCGACCTGTATAACACAACTAAAATCCAAAATAAACGAAATTATTTGATATCATTATTGTCTAAATAAAAGCGATTTTGAAGCGATGGTGGCTTATTGTGTTCGGGCACCGCGTCGATGGAAATAGGTTCGAATACCAGCAACGGAGTCGGAGCGTACGGTCAAGGGAATCTATAGCGTGGTGGTGGGGGTTTTACTAAGTTCACCTGGCTAACTACTACTAATTTTTTTTATTGTAGCTCGACAAAATGACTTCACTATGCCTGATGGTAAGCACAGTACAATGAAAAAATAATGGCGACCACCGAATGACACACTATCATGCCGGCCTACGAAAAGCTGGATATGCAAAATCCCGAAACGCGACCCGCAGAATCGAATCACTATGACGAGCTTTTTTGCCATATACATGGTAGTTGCGACCCAGTCAGGCTGTAAAACCCTACCACCCCGCTATCGCCATATCCTCGTTCGTTATTCAGCAGGGAGCACCACGTGCAGGTGAGATTGGCTTGGGTGTCTCAAGTCTTATGACGTTATTCGACACCCCCAAGATGCACATGAGAGCCAGTCCCCCTCTTAGACAACATCGTCATTTAACATTACATGAGATTGTGGATAAACGGTAAAACATATGAAGTATAAAAAATCCATTGTATCGCACGAGTACGTACTTCTCTCGAATGTTAAGGAAAATGGAAAAATTCTCGTCCGTCTGAGCCTCGTATAATAAAACTTGATATAAAACAAAGTAAATGTTCCGAGTGAACAAGTTACCGCCTTTTAAGTAAGTAGGACGGTTTGTCCTAGAGAATACGATATCATATATCAAAAGGAACCAGTTATTCCCGCGATAACATATCCTGGTCGGACATCATGCGACTCGCAATCTTTGTGAAAAATCACCCTCTCAGGGGAATCGTCGACCGGGAGTGGCGATTTGTCGACTTTTTTGTCGCATCGTGTCGCGACGGCCTCGCGCGTGCGAGGTCTCGACTGCGGCTATAAATTACACAGAATGTTTGGCTAGAGTGGGAATCTGAAGAAATACATCCAAAAGATCTATTTTTATTTACTTTTGGCAAGCAATCTTCTTCTAGATTATTACTGCCATTGTCGAGTATGTAATGATATCACAAGTATATTGCAATAATTTTAATGTTCTAACAATATAGTGATCTTTCTTGTTAGAACTTTCAAGAGAGTCTTTGTAGTATCTCAGAATTCATACTCCGTGGTATTATGTTCCATCTATTTCACTTGTGCGCAATAACCGAACTGGTGATGATTATAAATTAAATACAAAAGTCATCACATGCCCGATTAAGATCCCGGCAAAAATGTATTCCAAAGGGCATACTCGCGTGTTATTGTAAACTGTAAACGTAGTAGTGTCGTGCAAAGTTTTTGAGAAGAGTTTGTTTTTCTTTTGCACTGAAAATGGACCGTCACACTCGATTGGTAACGCTGAGACTTGTATACTAATAAAATAGTTTAATAATATTATGTATGTTGTGTGTATAACGAATGTAGTCTTTCAAATGTATATATTGTGCGTATTTAAATATTCCAATTATTTATTGAAGTTATATTATACTTCTTATGACGCGTTAGGGAAAAATAATGAGAGTAAATTTTTACGATGCGCGCGCACACCGTCACGAAAACCAACACCCTGAAGTTAGCTATAGTCAACTTTTTCTATTGTTAGTGTCGTTTTTTCTACAAACGTAGAATAAGGCCAAAGATAAAATATTTGATTTTTTTTTAATCTTATTACGCCAAAGAAGTATAACTTCTAACGCGTGGAACGCGTATAAGCACAAATACACTTTTTTTATTTACATATAAACATTCATAAATGTGTAAATATTTATATTATAAGTTTTCACTTATATCTTGTAGTCAAAAGCACACACTCCCTCTTTTATTATAGCACAACAAATAAACTGCGCTGTATCTGATAGTAGGTAGCATAGTGTAATCCAAAAATATGTCTTTAAACTGGTAGTTGTCGCTGTGATACCAGTGGCCTAGCCAGCTTTATGTACACGGGCTGATCCTGAAACTGTTGGCAGTTCTTACTCTTGGTTTATGATAGTCATGATCAAGTTGACAAATCTACCAGAAATTATCATCTGGAGTAGGCATTAGGTGATAATACATGAAACCCAGGATCTGATGTTACGACCCGGTGCAGATAAAACACTGAAAGGGAACGACAAGTAATAAAAACTTTTTTTGCTACAGAATTTTAATCTAACTTTTAGGTACTCTAAAAAAATCAGTTAAAATATTTCAAACTAGATTATTCAACTTGATAAGCTTAAATAAGTTATCCAAAGTTGAAGATTATCTTTCGCAAATAGATTATACTTGGCGCTGGGACACACGTCGGGGATCGTAAATTGTGTTTTCCTATGGCCCCGTACATTATGCAAATGCTGTAAGGGTTAAGCACTGTTAGTGTGTTTTAAGTTTCAAGTAGTTGTTGCTAAGTTTCCCCTCTGCGCTTATATTACTTGTCTCGCAAACTTATGGGACCGTGTAATAATATGAATACATAAATTGCTTATAACGACATCTCGGAGATTACCAAAGTACTATTAGGGCATCGATGTCTGAATCGCGCTATTAAAATTATATAATAGTTATATTAACAGGTGTTGGTGAATTGATTGCATACATTTATTTACAGAAAAGCTACCGTCCTCCGTTTCCTACCGATGTATGAATGAATGTAGTTTCATAAGTGTCGAACTTTAATATTTACAACTCATCAAAATCAAAGAAATTTGATAGAAAGAACTTTTCTTATGGTTGTACTTTTTTTTATATTACAGGACGTAAACGAATAGGCGAGTCACCTGATGGTAAGTGATCACTAGCAACACCAGGCGAGTCGCAAGTGCGTTGCCTGCCTGTGTTTGGGAGGAGGGAAAAATGGGTGAAGGGGGAGAGGGGGAAAAGGAGATGAGCCTCCGGCGCTCTCACTGACCGAACGAAACGAAACAATGCAAGCACTATTACTTCACGTCGGTTTTCAGTGGGTCAGGTACTACTACCTCGGACGACCCGACCCATTCATGTTGAAACCAGTAATAGCTTCAGCGTGGCTCTACCACCCCCAAAATATAATAATATTTATATTATATGTCTAATATCTTCACAAATATTTATGAAATGACCATATGAAATTTTGATTAGCAATCTTTTTGTACGACAAGAAATGATAGGGATAAACTCTGTGTCGGATAGAGTGTTGGAAACACCGGTACTCGTGCGTCATCGAAGTTAAGGAACGTTGGGCGCGGTCACTACTTGTATGGGTGACCCCCTAGAAGCACCGAGTCACGTTGGCCTTCTGTTGTATTTTTGAATTAAAATGTTTCCCTGTAATACAAAAGTTTCACTTCTATCGTGTGTCTTTACGACACCCCCTGTATTTTTGTAATGCCCTAACAGACAATTGAGTCTGAATCAAATGACCAACGGAACTAACATATTCAATTAGATAAGAATTAACACTATATTGGTGTGAATAACTTCGCTTATAATAAATAATTAGGAGATTGCGTCGGAAATTTAAGGTATGTAATTTTTTAAGGTTTGTAATTCAGTAGTACGTTATTTTTAAGTATTACGTAGGGTTTAGTTACCATTAATAATGTAAGCGGCAGAAAAATATTTTTACAACTATATTACATTTATTATTCTACTAGCTGTTACCCACGGCTCCGCACGCGCTTTTAAAAAAATGTATTAAAGAAATGTAAAATTGTGCGTGGGTGTGTACATTACAGAAAAGCTTTTTAAAAAACATTAGTAACTACGACACTCACGCCAACTGTAACATGTAACGTGTACATTATATATGAATACAAATAGTATATCTAATGGGATGGGATTTATCATCAGCAACATACCTGGAACTTAAACGGTAAATAAAACAATATAGCTGCCAAATCGATGATATAATTCATATTATATACAGATATATGACTTTCAATTATGTATATTTGTTCTTGGAGTCTAGTAAGGCACACGTCTCACGCGGTTGTAACATATTTTTGAACAATTTCACACGGACGAATGCACAGGTAGCAGTTAATCACTACATAGTGTACCAATTCAAATAAAAAAAGAACCATTCAAATCGGTTCACAATTGACATAAATATCGGTTAACATACATAAAAAAAATACATACAACCGAACATAGTAACCTCCTCCTTTTTCGAAGTCGGTTAAAAAAAAAGTCCTCTGTCAGACTATTTTCACCAGTAGATAGAATGATAATTCATGGGGAAGGTTTAGGTATAATTTGTCAAGGTTTTCATTTTATTGTCGGGGCGGGACAAACTAGCGGGCTCGGAAGACGTTGTCCCGCCCCGACAATAAAATGAAAACCTTGACAAATTATACCTAAACCTTCCCCATGAATTATCATTCTATCTACTGGTGAAAATAGTCTGACAGAGGACTTTCTTTTTAGCCGACTTCGAAAAAGGAGGAGGTTACTATGTTCGGTTGTATGTATTTTTTTTATGTATGTTAACCGATATTTATGTCAATTTAATGCAAATTTAAAACTTATACGGTTTTGCACTGGATGCCGTTGTCGGAACTGGACCAAATTGAAATAGGACCACACGGGAAGTACCAGCTTTCAAATAAAAAAGGAATAATCAAAATCGGTTCACCCAGTCCAAAGTTATGAGGTAACAAACATAAAAAAGAAAAAAAAAACAGTCGAATTGATTACCTCCTCCTTTTTTTGAAGTCGGTTAAAAATAGAAATAAAAGTAGTATGAACTTTTTGCATAGGAAAACAAAATAAACTTGGAAAATGTTTTATTTGAACAATTTTGTTTTATGATTATGAAGACTAAGAAGATAATAATGATGGATAAAATAATGTACGACATATTATATAGAAGATTTGGCGCTTATGCCTTTATTGTAACTTGGACATGGAAGAAAATTGATTAAAGGATATATAAAAAATACCTATATTGGCAAGTTCAGAATTGGCAGTATGGATTAATCCTTCGCCTGTCCTATTGAACGAATATTATTACTACTACTAACGAAATCTCTCAATAGGAAAAAAGTGCCCGATTTTGAAACATTCTTCATCAGTGCTTCTATTGGTCTTAGCGTGATGATATATAGCCTTCCTCAATAAATGAGCTATTTAAAACCGAAGAATTTTCTTAAATCGGACTGGTAGTTCCTGAGATCATCGCGTTCAACCAAACAAACAAACAAACTCTTCAGCTTTATATATTAGTATATAGATTATATTATAATTATTCTCTTAATATCTATATATGATGATATATATAACATTTTCTAAAGGAGTTCTCCAACTCATAGTGACAGTTGTATTTAAATCTGTACGTAGTTTGAAAAAGCTAAGGGAATATACATACAAGCGAATATATCGATTTCGTTTTATACTAATTATTGATGGATTATTTATAGATAGAATAGATTATACCCATTTAATTTACATATTACAATCACTGTAAGATGTAATTAATATGAGGAGCTTCGTAAATTTATCCAAAAACTGTTACCAACATAACACTCGGCGTACTGCGTCACCACTAATTAATTTTCTCACTGAAATAACACACAGCGTGGGAGTTAAACATCCGGAAGCGTAATCCATTCGTGATTCAATTAATAACTCATTTGGTATTAGCAATAGTTCTGCCGGATTATATCCACTGGGATGGGATTCATTGTCTGTAAAATTAAATTTATTTATATTTTACTAGCTGATACTTGCGACTTCGTCTGTGTCGTTTATTATCTCAGTTGTTTTTTTTATATCTCAAAGGGAATAGGCCGCGTTTTCGACCAAAGGCGACTTGACTTTTTCAGACACTTCCAACACTTATTATTATATTTCAACTAGTTTGCAAAGAATCGTGACAAATTATATACCTAACCCTTCCTAGTAAATCACTCTGTTTGTTAATAAAACCACATTAAAATCCGTTTAATAGATTTTAAGTTTATCGCGAACAGACAGACAGACGCGGCAGAGGACTCTGTATTATAATATGTGATGATTATATTTATGTGACACCATCGAGGCCGATCAAATATCTTCTTTTTACATTTTTGTGAAAAAAAATGTTTCACGTGTCTAGAAATAAGTAATAAAATACATTGCAATCATTTTTATAAATGTATGTCTATCTGTTTGTTTGAACACGCATCACAGCGAAAGTACTAAGTTCCCGATAAAACCTCAAAGAAAATCATAAAGCATGTTATCGAGTAACATTTAGGTTTTCTTTCATTAAAATCGGTTCACTCTATCAAAAGTAATTGTAATTATAATTACGACGCGATTTAAGTACCAGAGAAAAGTTAATAAGTAAATGGTCTTATTATATTCACATGATTTAATTAGTCAATGTCTTTTTTTTAAATTAAATGAGATATCTAGCACTGAAAGTATTTTTCAAATCCGATCAATAGTTCCTGAGATTAGCGCGTTTAAGCAAACAAACTCTTTATAATATGAATATAGAAGTATAGATTCAGCAAAACTGTTCGAATTTCTCTTTCTTTTCTAAAAAATAATGTATAATGATACATGACATTCGAACCATCAATTCATCACGCGAACAAATCCCTTCCCTCGAACGTGCATTAGTTGGAAAAATCCACTAAAAGGTAACATTATTTATAAAACGGATGCCGGGATGCTGCCATCTTTCCTCTGACGTCACTTCCTACGATGGACATGATTTATTGAACGCCTCAGATTCCATTCGTTTGCATTCGATACCATTTGATAAATTTACGTTCTCGTATTGTTACAACTATATTTAAATTTATTAGAATAATATAAGATAGAATAACTGTGTTCTTTTTTAAATTTTCAATACAAGTATAGTATGAATTATTTAAATTTCATAATTTGTAAATTGAAATTATTATCATTGGTCTGGTTTTCACATCTATTCGCGCTCCGAACAATAATTATATACATTTTTATACAGTTTATTAATTAATCAAACATATGAGGGCTGCACCACCTCAATACAAAATATCAATATTAGATACATGTACACAGGCTGCTATACTACGCGTGGCTAGCCTGATACGAACTCAATACATGGCTACACGCATATTGCACGCTATTGGTGACGCGAAACAACAAGTTTTAATTTTACCATTTTTTTTTAAATTATTCGACGTTGCTAAAGAATTTTTCACATCAAGAATAGAATAATTAATATAATATTACATTTTAAAAAAATTTGTAGTCTGTCATAGTGACTCTAATCTTTTGCTAAGGGCACTACAATCCAAAAACAACGCCGAGATATAAAATTCATTGTCAAATCAGCCTTTAAGCCACACTTGCTGAACTCTAACCACGACAAACTCAAAGACAGTCAAAGTTTTCACCATCAGTATGGTGTTAGTGATTCAATTGCGTAGAGACATCCAACCGTATTTGTTACAGGATATACACAGCTGCTAACAAAACGCTACAAGTGTAAACTATTATAACACAGATACACACCTGTGTGTTAAAGTGGAGACTTATATGGACACAATTTGCATATTCCTATCTACGAATCCTTGGTTGAATCATTGTGAATTTTAGCTTTCAGTGTAGGAAAGTATTGTGATGAAGACCATAATATGCTGGTAGGACTATTTCTAAGTCGTAGCTGGACCGGGGAGGAAGGGTCGGGGGACCCATCTACCCATTGCACAGGTCCGGCGGAAGGAGGAGACGGCCGGTGTGTACCCGGCTGTCTCCTAACAAGACGGGGCCCGGCGGCGGCGCTTTCGCTACTGGGCCAACCGCTGGGGCGGCACGATGAAGTCTATAGAGATCTCGTGCCGCCCCAACTATAGCGGCAGACGTACACCGTGGGGTTTTAGTCCGTGCGACTCGGACATAACCCACCCTCTGCCCCGGGAGGGTGGCGTATCTATAAGGGATTTCAAGGGCTATTTCTAAGTTCGCCTGGCTTATTGCAACCCTCAAGATGATAATATATTGGTATGTTCTGGCAGCTCCACTTGAAGAAAATGTAAATCTAAAGTGTGTCTTTTTTGATTTTTGGAAAAAAAAAATGTTGCTGGTGTCTAGGAATAAGTAATAAAATACATTTCAATTTTAGAAATGTCTGTCTGACTGTCTATTTGTATGAACACGCATTACTGCTAAAGTACTGCGTTCCTGATAAAACCTCTTCAAGGAAATCATAAAACATATCTTCGAGTAACAATTAGTATTTGTTTCACTAAAATCGGTTCGGTCTATTAAAAGTTATTGTACTTTTAATGACGACGCGATTTAAGTACGAGAGTAAAGTAGATAAGTAAATGAACTAATACATTCAGATGACTTTATTAATCGCTATTTTTTTACATAAGGTACGGACGAAGTCGCGGGTACACCTAGTTAGATATAAGATGAGGTCGAACGCTAAAATCTATAAAGTATAAAAAAGTAACGGAACAGTTTATTAATTATATCAAATTCAAAGCTCGTTTCAATTTGATCGGGAAAATATTAAAAGTTCTAAGAAAACACCGACTTGTGTATTAAAACAAATGCTTAAGCTCGATCAACTGAAGTGGCTGGAATACGGTTTCTTTTACATGGAATTTATTTTTAATTTTCTAAGAAATTGATTAAAAATGAACGAAAGATTCTATATATTAAATACTAGATTTTGTTCGCGGCTTAGCTCGCGTTTATGTAGATTTATTTCCTTGAGAACAGTACACTTTTTCTAGACAAAAGGTCTCTTACGTCGTTTTCTGTAAATTTGACAATATTTACCTAATTTATTTATATATGATCGATATAGTTGGGATGACAACCACCACTCCCACATAGGCTGGGGTACCTAACCAATGCAGTGGACTATATAGTGTGAGTAGAGGGAGATACCCTTTTCATAAATAAATGCCGAAAGAAGAAATTACTTTATGACCAGGATAAAGGCTCACTTACCAGATAAGTCTTCTCCGGCACCAATGTCGATATTAAGGAAGCACCAGCTTTCTTGATAATGCACGCCATATATAACAAAACTGATTCCTGGGCCGCGTGGCTGTAAGTAGTACCGAAGAGCGGGTTCGAATGCTAGAGCGTGTGATGAGCAAGTGACCGATCATCTCCGATTTAGACATATAAATGAATTGCAAAAGGAATTTAAATTAACCTCCAACAAATTTATGCTCAACCGAGAGTAGTTAAGGCGTAAAAGTGTAACAAACAAACTCACTATCGGATTTATAATATTAACTAGCTAACCCGCGCAACTTCGTCTGCGTAAAATCAGTTACTACCGGTTTCTATTGTATTTCCAAACTCGAAAAATCTTAAAAACCTAGAACCTAGATTCCAACCGTTTTAAATTGTGTAACCAAACAGTTCAGCGACCCAATTAAACACATAATATCTTCCCAGTACCCTGTGGATAGCTTCTGTGCCACTCACGACCTTGCCCCACTTACTATTCTCATAAGCCCAGCGGCAGCGACAACGCAATAATTTTTACGCAACCAACTTGTAGTTTTTATTTCGCATTATCTTCTGATCAACTTTATCAATTAACTGCCGTACAAAGTAAACTTTATCTCCATGTAATCTACATTTTGATTTAGCTATTTGATTTTGTAAGTGGACTTTTTTGTAAAGCTAAAGGTAATAAATATTTTTGCTACAAATGTTATTCCTTTGTTCAAACCATTGAAGCGGCGCATGTCATGTTATTGCATTGTTGCCAATTTTAATTACATTAATTGTGATTAATATAAATATTTGCCAAAATAATAAGTGATCTTTAGCACTGAGAGATAATACACCTTTCTACTTTTATCTACTTCTACGTTTCAGACATAATTTTCAATATCAGATCAGTAGGACCAAGGATTATTACCCCAAACTTTACCTGTCTTTACAATATTAGTATAGATATAGTATTGAATGGCAACTCAAAACGCCTAAACTAATTAGTTCTAATTAAACTAATTTTAATTAAACTAATTCTAATCGTAAATTTACAACCCTGCATACAATAATTCCAATACTCATCAGTATTTGGATAACAAATTTTATCAAATATCGAAACAACACATGTCCTGATAAAACTCTATTAGATACTTTTGAGACTTATTCTCTATATCGCAATATAATATTGTGTAGGTTTATGTTTTCTAAAAACATCTTCTGAACTTGATTTTGGAATCACTCGTTGTTTAGCTACGCCGTAATAAGCAATTTTTTGAAAACAAACTTTAGTTAACTCAATTTTTGTCATTGTGCTCCATATTTTGTTAGTACTGGGTGTTAGATTAGACGCCGGCAATATTTTTACAGGACAATCATTAGTCATTTTTGGTTCTAAATCAATAAAAAAATTGATGTATAATATTTGACCTAATTATCTCGAGAAAAGCATAACTGATTTTCACTCAACATCAGTTGATTTACATAAAAAGCGCGATGAATCATCGTTTTCAATGTGCGCTGCCGCGCAGTCCGGCCCGCATCCTATACTCGACGCGCACCCCGCTTCCCATTGTTCGACCGTGCAGCATTCCAGCGATAAGGAGTTACGTAATCATTAACCTTGAAAAGATCCCATCTAATTCTGTTCATTGAACCTAGGTGTGATTTTTTTACGTTTAAAGTATCGTTCCCATACTTTTAAAAACATACCTTATCTAAGGTTCTCTTTGTTGTGTATTAGTATTAGTTTTAATATTGTTATTTTATATGTTAAATGTGACCATGAACTACCCCACTATTGAAGGGTGTTAACCTTTCAACAATCACCTGGCATATGTCAGAAATATGAATATGAGAAGTTGTATGTCAAAGATGTGCATTAGTTTGCATTTTTGGTTATTTTGTCTGCAATAACACACAGAAAATGTCATTAAAATCCATCAAGAATTTCATATACCACAAATTTCTGACATTTGTCATTTACACTGGATTACTCCTTGCGTTGTATGAGACAAAATTACTCTATATGTCACTTTATAATATTAGTTATCACTGTGTCATGTTTCGTTCAGTGGTTCAAAATTGGTTCAGAACTTTCAGAGTGATATGCGGACACAGACACAGACAGAAAGACGGATCTCCATTATTAAGGTCACTAATCACGAATATAATATTAAGAATGTTTATCTGGCTATTTATGTACCGAAAAATTTGTAGACCGAAAAGTTTTACGTTATTTTTCAAGGTCTTCTTTTGTACATCTAAAATATTAAGTTCATAAAACAAAACTAAAAACCTTCGCAAAATATTAACTTCGTTCTCGATGTATAAAAACTGGAAATATTAGACAAGACTAAATGCTATATGCACGATTACCGCTGCCAACCGAACCCAGGGAGAAAGGGACAGGGGGCCTGGACTCCCATTGCACGGGTTCGGTGGGCTGGAAGGCAGTCTTCCAACCGGGCTGCCTCAGCTGGGTGCAGCGTGGGAAACGCCTGCCGCCGGGGGTGTCGCGGAGCTTGCCTGTATGGTCCCCCGTTGCACCCCCATAGTGCGGCGTACGGTTTGCCGTGGAGTTTTAGTCGGTTAAAGTCGCCGAAAGGCACCGCCAGCTACGTCCCAAATTTGGTCTAGCCGTTTCCGAGGAGTTCGAACACAAACACCGTGACACGTGATTTTTATATATTAGAATAAAGATATGAATGTGCATGAAATGCTTAATGCAACTAAAGTATATAAGTTGATAATTATTAATACTGTATCCGTCTAAAAAGCTTTCAAATAGTACGTCACCTTTTTTAGAAAATATAATGAGTATAGTGGGCTATCCTTAAAATATAGATATATGCCCTGACAGACATTTTTTGTAGATCTATATTGTCTCTGTTGTTTCATTATTTATACCTGGCTAAAAAGAAAAATGTATCATGTCATTGTCATTATAATATTAAGTCGTCAATACATTTTTCAATGGACGTCATTTTCTTTTATTTTAACCTATATATACAAAAGTAAACCTTATTACATTTACCCAACATACATTGTTATATTTCAAAAGGATTATGCGGCGTTTTCGATGAAATCTCCCAAGTCGTTTGAATTTTTCCGACTTGCTCAAGAATTATCGTTATATTTCAATCAATCTACACAAATCTTGACAAATTTATATACTAAAACGTTCCTCATGAATTATTTTATCCACTGGTGAAAACCGTTTGAAGATCCGTTCCGTAGTTTTTGAGTTTATCGCGAACAGACAGACAGACAGACGCGGCAGGGGACTTTTTATACTATGTAATGATTAGGATATGAACATTTATTTTACAATTTTAATATTAACTACCCTTATTCTATATGTACCCGATATGTCTGAAATCAAAATTAAAATACTTTATTCAATTTAAGTTCTAACAAAGCGCTTATGAACTTTAAAACTAGCGTTGGTTCGGACAAACATTCTGAATTTCCTACCATCGAGAAGAGTCGGCGATACGAGAAATTGTTCAGTCTTTTTATTATTATTAGTAGATGTACAGGAGAGGTCGTCTCCAGATTTACCACCATTCGAATCTAGTAAAACCTGCTGGACTTGGTTCTTGAACTTAACTATTTAATAGGTAGACGTTTTGGGAATTTATACAAGAATCTATTACCATTACCTGAATAATTTCTATCGGTCTTACTGTTTATCAAGGATATATTAGGAGGCAGAGTTAAGGTACAAATGTCCTGAAACTTGTGTTTGAGTAACTCGGGAAGTTTCATATTGTAAATTGCTGAAAGTATAATTTCATTTTAAAGTATCAAAACTTAAATTTAACACTGATGATACATCTTAACATATAATCGTGCATTCCTTTTTCTTTATCTTGAGTTTGATTTTCTTTTATACAGTAAACATGTTCCTGACCTCATAATTTTTAGAATTCTAATACTAACAAGAAACTTACTTTTATCTTCTTAAAAATTAATTTTAAAAAAGTCGAATGATTTGTGTCTTATCGAAGGATATTATCCTTATCTATAAAACTAACTCTCTGTTAATACCTCAGCATAATTCAAAATATTATTTATATAGATTCGTAAAATAATAAAACAATTTACGATAATAATTAATCAATCATTCACTTTACATTGACAAGTTAAAGACGACGACAAAAATTAATACGCTCACAAAACTGTCGAGCAACTCGCAACAACTCGAATTAATCAAATGTCCTTTTATTATTTATTCTAAACTCTTATTTCGCTGCGGGTCTATTCGTAGAAGATTTTTTATTTAAATTAAATTCACTGTACAAGGCACATAAAAGCTTTGCAAATAGATTATAATATATACATTTATAACTAAATACTAGCACATAAGTGTGTCCGTGCGCGTTTGTTGCTAATTGTTGTAAATATTCTCAGTGTTTGAATATTATCGCTATATCAATTATGAAGAGAATCAGCTGAATGGTTAAAATGTTGATGTACTAGCACTATCTATTGGAAAAACTGTTAGGTGTCCAACTGTGACGGTGATCGGACAAATTGTGTTGCAGTTTAATGCACATCAGCCTGTAAGAGATCCACTGCTGGGCCATAGGCCTCTTCTCGAACTTACTAACTAATTACTTAGCACATAATGGTTTCACTTTTTAAATTAATAATAGGTCTTTACCTATGAAATTGCCATTCTGCAGTACCAACCATTTCAAATCAAAATAATTTTTGTTTGGCTAAGAATTCTAATTTCAAATTAATTTTATTTTAAAAACATGGAATTCTTTTTCCAAAAGTAGTCATTTGTTTATTGATTAGTGTTACATTTTCATCGCATTTCAATCTTTTTTGTCATCATGGATACCTTAAAAATTCGAGTAATTATGGAATATGAGTACTGTCGTGGCAGCAACGCGGCACAAGCGGCACGCAACATCAACGACGTTTACGGAGCTAACACTACAAACCAACGCACCACCTGTTATTGGTTTGATCGCTTCCGTTCTGGGAATTACGACCTGAAAAATGAACCTCGCAGTCGTCCGAAGACTTTGGTCAACAATGACGAATTAAAGGCGATTGTGGAAGCTGATGATAAACAATCTACGGCTGAATTAGCAGCAACTTTTGACGTTAGCGTTAACAGACACACAAATGAAGGAATTTCAATTTTTTCATTCAAAACGGCAATTTCATAGGTAAAGACCTAATATTTATATGTTATGTTATATGATATCTGGTAGCATTCCTATAATGTACTTAATTACCTAAATTTATATTATTACAAACCTGAGTCACATCCACATTTATTTATCCAAAATATTTTACGTAAACAACGGATGTAGGCAAATGTTATTAGCACAGGAACTTAAAAAAAAGAAAGTAATATTAACGCAGGAGTTATGTTCCTGGATGAACAGCGAATTAAAAACTTCCCGAAGGTGGTAGTCGGTGCCAGATGAGAAAGTTTAAGCGGTGAAAGTGTTTTCGTGTTTATTTAATTTTCCATTTTCCGGTGGTCGCCGTCGCGTCGCGTCGCGGCTCTCCACAATGAATTATCAAGCTCTATTTATTATGCCCCTGTTTATCTATATTGTTATAAAGCTCAAGAGATTGTCTGTTGAACTCACTAATCTTTGTAACTACCAGTAATATTTTATGGCCTATTTATTCTGGACGGTTGTAGGTCATCCGAGCGCACGAAATACTAGGTAAAATGTAGGTCAGAATGTACGTAAAGCGAGAATACGAAGTAGTAGAGCGGCGAGGAAGCATTGCGGGGTGCGGGGGCCGAGGGCAGATTGACCGCAAGACAAAACCCGAATATTATCGAGTATGCCCGAACTGTGAACGTCTATATCATCGCCTAGTCGGCTTCCTCTGCAATAGTTGTACTTGTCATAGAATATATTTAAACTTAAATGCAACGGCAAGGTTACTGAATTAAAAAAATAATTAGGTAGAAATAAAAATCGCTGACAAAAGTGAAAACATAAAACTATAAAATGACTGCGTACTTTTTAAATCAATTATAGTTTGTAAATTTAAATTATTAAGATTAGTCTGGCTTGATTAATTAAAAATATGATGGCCTGCATGGGCTCAATATAAAAAATCAATATAACATGTACACAGGCCGCTATACTACGCGTCGCTAGTCTGACGCAAGCGCAATACATCACGAGCATGAGCGTCATTAGTGACGCGAACCCGTAAGTTGTTCCTCCTTATCAATATTTTTTTTAAATCGCTTAATGCGGCTAAAGAAATTTTCACTTCAAAAACTGATGCGTACAGCAAGTGCACGGGACAACCTAAAAACATGGCAGTTTAGTACATTATTTTTCAAGTAATAGCATAATTCTTAATGTTGCAAATCTATAGACAAGCGTCTTTTAATGAGTTCTGACAACTTGATTAGCCTTTTTTTTCTGTCTGACTATATCAATATCGTTTTGCCTGTTCAATTTTCTGTATTAGTGTATAATATACGTATCTAAATATGTAACATATACGTTGTGGGTGAGTGATATGAGACAATTCATCACGGGCTCGCAAAAACCGCGATGAGGGGCGTAATGGCGCGCGCGATGACGTCACCGGCATTTCTCTTCTATTATCGCGTCCGTAACGATAATGGCGTCGGCCGTTCAAGCTTTATGAGAAAAAAATATAACTCGTGTCTACATCACTACCATACGATAATACGGCTTCCTTCGGGATGCTGTTTTTTTTATTAAGGAATATAAATGTATTGTTTATGATGGCGAACGTTCAGGGTGAAATCGTGACGCGACAAATCGAATTACTGGTGAATGATTATTCGTTACGTGATCCGGTATCAAGTATCGAAATAAAATTATCGATAACAAATTATTGGGACATCACTAAAAGTTTTGATAATTGTATAGCGCGATGATCGTCATTAATATCACTACATCTCATAAAATATAGTTTTATGCCACGTCTGTCGGTCTCTTCGCGGTAAACTCAAAAACTACAGAACTCCCATGCTATTTTCACCAGTAGATAAAGTGATTCATGTTGAAGGTTTAGGTATATAATTTGTCAAGGTTTTTTTATTATCAAGACGGGACAACGTCTGCCGGGCCCGCTAGTTTAGTTAAAACGTGGAGACATTATAAAATTCACTCCACTATAATCTTATTTATATGCAGCATAAATCTCAAGGATGGACTCAAGATTTACTTCGTTCAATATTAGTGGCGAACATTATGGAAATTCGTATATTTCTCCTCTATTCTAAATACGTTTTTATATATTTTAGATTCAGAAGGATGGTTTTTGATATACCCGATTGAATAGAGTGCAGTTATCTCTCGACTTTATTTGATGTTATTCAATTTAAAAGTCACTTAGTCATTTACATCGCTTTTGAATTTGTATAATATTAGCTTTATTAATATATATAATTTTGTACAAAACTAAATACGACCTAGTCTTCGCACACTTTTGATTATGTACATGTTCTACTGTAATAAATGTTTAAGTTATACCAGTCATGTTATATAAATTTTTATAACAATCTGTTGATAGTGTAGTAATTGATGCGCTGCAACGCCATCTGGTGGCGAATTTTAGTAAAACAGATAGCATATAATCATTTTATGGTGACCCGTCAAACGGTGTTTGAGATTATCGGTAAGATACCTACCTACATCTGTAATTATATATACAAATGAACATATTGCGTCCACATAAACTCTACTATCTACAAATACTACAATAAGTATATACTATAAATACTATATAAGCTACAATCCTATTATAATATTATAAATGAGAAACTTTGTGTGAATGTACAGATGTTTGTTGCTCTTACGCAAAATCTACTTAACGGATTTTGATGAAACTTTGCGGTAAAATATCAGAATCACATCATAATAACATATAGTAGAATAATATGTAGTTTATAAGAATGTTGTTTAAATTGCCCAAAATATAACGATAAATCTCCAAATAAGCTTGAAAATTCTTGTCATCTGAAAATTATCTCGGTGTTCGCTGTATGATTTGTTAGAATTACATGAAGAGTTAAAGTTACAAATGCAGACGATGTCGCGACCAACTACTAGTATTTAATAATTGTAAAAAATAATAATAAAGATGCGATAATAACATGTTTACAATTTTATAAATATTTTATAAATTTATTGAATATCTATATACTATTAAAAGTATTTATCGATAGAACTGTCCCCCATCTCTAGTTAGATTAATGTATATCCCCATGAATGCTTAACGCTGTTTGCGGACCAATTAGAGTTCGTCCGAGATCCGTCAACATACAAATAAACAAACAAACAAAAATGTAAATTGCTCTGTCTCATATTTACGACAACGACTCGAGCCCACGCCGCGCCGGGCCGCGCTCTAATGAGAGATTTTTCTCAAACGTACCTTATTTGCACGGCACATTTACCTTCGTAATAAGTTGAGAATGTCAACTCAGAACCGCCACGAGATGTGTGCTCTTCTGTTTTAATAATAAACGATTAATTACTTGATATTACTTTGGAAAATTACTTCCAGTCACAGTTTTAATTGTATCATACTAATTAAAACAAAACGTCAAGGGAAACACACCGAGGAAATGTGAATTCTTGAAGTGAACGTAACTCACAATTATTCATTTTTAGATCATCCAGTTGCGGAGAGACATTGTATGCGTTACGATTATCATTAGGCATAGTGCAATCTAGAGTCGTGATGGTCTAGATGGAATATCAATCCGATGTTCGTAGGAACCCTGGAAAGTGCCAGTGGATTTTTAGGAATTCGCGTATATTTACTGCCTTAAATTGGTACTACTATAGGCTGACGGCGAAGGAAAACATCGTGAGGAAACCTGAACTTAATCATTATTCTTGTAGTACTCCTAAGGGTGGGAAAACATAGAACCATGGATTTCTAAGAGTTTGAAATCGCCAATACGTCATGGGCTGGCGTGGTGATTATGCTATGAGCCTTTCTTCGGGAAAAGGCCTATGACCATGCAGTGGGTCTCTTACAGGCTGATGATAATGATGATGATGACAGTGCAGTCACTTTATCGTATTACAATAAAAAAACTAATCAAATCACTGATTAAATTCAATTGTATTTAATCAATTGAGCGCTAAACTGCGTTGCTGATAAAAATATGTAAAAAACAGGTAGTTGGAAACTGTTTTCAAAGTGCTTTATTTTCGCCGGCCGAGGTCCGGCTCCGAACACGTATACCCACTTCGTGAACATAATGGAGACGTGAGAACAACACGCTTACGGGCAAAGCTCTATTCAGACGGTACGCGTGATCGCGAGTGGAAAGAAGTCGCTTTTGGGAATCATTTTCATTTTTATTCGACTGCATTTATTTTATTTATTTAAGTGAACATTTCTATAGCCGCGATGAGATATTAAAAAAAAAGTTATCGAGGAGTAACTTATGGGTTCGCGTCACCAATGACCTCGACATGTTTGTGACGTCTCACACACTCGCCACGCCAACTATCCGGTTTACCTGCGCCTATAGATGTTTCACATCGATAATTCAGACTATGATTGATTTAAAAAAGAACACAGTTATTAAATGATCTTGAGTTTTACTTCTGTCGGCTGCTGTTTTAGCATTTGACCACGATTCCACATGATGATAAATGTCGATGTGGTCCGAGATAGTAAACACGCTGAAACTAGAGAGGATTGGCTTTTAATTGACTGTCAAGTGCAGCTGCCGAAGTACTGACAACGGAAATTGAAATTGAAGGTGGTAAAAGCCAAACGAGCTTAGAAAAGCCCTACCACCGTGCTATGACTTTATCGAGATGTTTACCTTTACCGAAAGTTCCAGATCATTTGCAAGGATTTAAACCTACGTCAATCGACGTTGTGTCTGAACACTAATAAGCCATCATCCTTCCAATCTAATTTTATACGTACGTACGAGTGTATGTTGATTTTACTGTTATATTATAACAGTCATATGACCGACTGAACGTCTGTTTGTCATCATATATGGGCTCCCATCGAAAATCACCGTTGCACTACTGCTGTATTGCACTTATTTGCTTTATGGGTTTGCCAATGGTTGGACATCTCTCTTTCTTTTTCATTTTTCAAATGTATCAAATTTTTTTGTCTAATTAGTTTGTGCAACTTAATTTAATTGTATGGTTGTTCCAACAATAAAGTATTTCTTTCTTTCTATGTATCTGTCTATGAATACTTATGTATGTATATTTTTAACACGTTCTGTAATAATGTAGACGACATGATGGTTTTCAAATATGAGGGGTAGTTAGATTCGTTTTAATTGAGCAAATAGATAAATAATAATGTTGGACTTGAATGTCTGTTGATCAAATTTGAGATGGGAGATAAAATAGGTTTTTTTACGTACGAATATTCAAGTAAATTAAATCTTATTAATTGATTTAATTAGAAAAGATTTGGTATGTGAAAATTAATCCATTTCAATTGCGTTGTTGTTCTATTATGGGATAAAATTTAGTTTTCAATTGTTTTGTTTGAAAATGCATAACGATCGGTTGAATTGAGTCTATCATATGTTTCACGCGGACTCAAACATCAGTTAGAATTTTTTTTAATAATAGCACAGATTAGTAATGTAAAATATATCACTATTGAGTTTTCATTATTAGCGTAGACTCAGACACTGGCTTTGGAACGCTATGCCGAAATACATAATATAAGAGTTGGAAAAAATATTTACTGGCTCTGTATAAATAATGTGCATGATCTTAGAAACGCAAAGTTCAAACACGTCGGTCGGTGTAAGTTACGAAAAAAAACACGGAGCGCACGTGCGTACGCTACCGCGTCCTGATCGGAACTCTTTTCACTTTGCGTTTCTAAGATCATGCACATTATTTATACAGAGCCAGTAAATATTTTTTCCAACTCTTATATTATGTATTTCGGCATAGCGTTCCAAAGCCAGTGTCTGAGTCTACGCTAATAATGAAAACTCAATAGTGATATATTTTACATTACTAATCTGTGCTATTATTAAAAAAAATTCTAACTGATGTTTGAGTCCGCGTGAAACATATGATAGACTCAATTCAACCGATCGTTATGCATTTTCAAACAAAACAATTGAAAACTTTTTTTCGTAACTTACACCGACCGACGTGTTTGAGTGAGATTTTTTATTTTCGCTTACGCACCTACCTGCTATTTCCTTTGTTGTTTTTTTTCTGTGTTTTCGTGTGCTGTTCACAGGTCCGACGCGAGGCAGAGAAGCCGAGTAAGTTTTTTAATTTATTTTGCTTTTTTTGCTTTGTTATTATTCTGTGTTCTAGAACAAGGTGTCAATCGTTCGTTCGAGTGTCAATCCACGTCAATCGTATAGGCGGCCGCAAGGCCGGGCTTTGTTACTTTTCGGAGTGACAAAGAGTGCACTTTTCGGTGCGCCTGTAAACCGCACTTTTCAGTGCATGAAATCGTGCTTTTCAGCACGCGTCGAGTCTCCGTAAGGCGTTCAAGAAAGAAGTGTTAGGGCTTCCCCCTAGGCATTGTAGATCCCCTGTGAGGCATTGCACATCGCCCACAGCTCCCTTTGATCCGGACTCGGGATAGTCCGTTAAATTCAGTAAGGCGCGCCCCCCTGCCCCTCTGGCAGGGAGGTTTCACATGTCCTCTCCCGCCCCACTCCCCTCCTCAGGCCCCGGTATGGCCGCTGAACAAGAGGTCAGTCTCTTAGAGACTGAGCTCATTAGCCTCCGCGGCTTCATAGCCGCTATCTGTCCTCGTCTCGTAGAAGACTACGATGCGTACGCTGCAAAGCGTCGCACCGAGCTCCCTCATTCCTCGAAGCCCGCTCCCTCGATCTACGCCAAGATCGAAGCCTCAAACAACTTCACAATCCCGGACGATCGCGATAGCGATGACACCGACTCCGACTCCGACCCCGGCTCCGACATGGAGCAAGACCCTCCTGCTCAGCAGGATCCCCCTGCCGAGCAAGCCCCTCAGGCTGAGCAAGCCCCTGCTGCAGACGATGGCTTCACCACCGTCACGCACCGCAAACCGCGCAAGAACAAGAAGCGCCCGAAATCACCTTCCGATCCGGAGGACAAATCGCCCTCTAAAAAGATCGCAAACGTCGATGGCGCGAAAGTGCCAAAGGCGACACCAGCGCCCTCTAGACCCAACTCGCCCGCGGCTGCGGGTTCCGCAGTTTCGGGCAAGAAGCCCCGCCCACCGCCCCCCGTTACGATCCAAGACAAAGCGTCTTGGGTTGAAATCTCTAGCCTGCTGGAAACGGCAGGTATCCCTTACACCTCCGCCGTGAATACCGCTGTAGGTATTCAGGTGAAGGTAGCCACGACCACCGCCCATCGCAACCTCACTCGTTTCCTTCGGGACAACCAGTGGGGCTATTTCACGCACTCTCTCGAAGAGGAGCGTAAACTACGGGTTGTGATCCGTAGAGTCCCCTCAGAACTCCCGACTGACGACATCTCAGACGACCTCAAGGAACAGAAGATTCCTGTCCGCGAGGTTCATCGTATGCGCTCTCCGCGCACCCGAGAACCATATGATATGGTTCTCGTTGTCCTCGATCGCACCCTTCAAGGGAAAGCGATTTTTAATCTTACGTCCCTCTGCGGCCTCTCCGGCGTCATAGTCGAGCCGCCGCGCAAAACGTCTGTGCCCTCGCAGTGTCACAACTGCCAGGTGTACGGACACTCCGCACGAAACTGTCGCCTGAAACCCAGGTGCGTTAAGTGCCTCGGCGACCACTCCACTAGGGAGTGTCCTCGCACGAAAGACGCCTCCGACCCTCCGAGTTGTGTTCTGTGCCGCGGCGTGGGCCATACCGCGAATTATCGCGGATGTCCCCGCGCCCCGCGCACAAAGCGCCCTCGATACCCCAGGCAGGCGTCGCCGTCTAAGACGGCCGCCGCCCCCGCCCGTCCTCGACCTCCGCCTCTCATGTCTCGAGAGGCCTTCCCGAACCTGCCGGGCACGTCTCGTGCACCGGCAGCGTCCGTACCCGCGACTAGCGCGCCCCCCCGCCCCTACCGGGCCCCTCAGGCCCCGTGGGCTCCCAAACCCGCGTCCCAGCACACTCCCAAACCTCCGGCGGCTAATCCTTCACAGGATGACCCCGCATACTCCTTTTCCCTATCGAGTATTGACTACACAGCTCAATTACTCATCTTCCACGAGATCTCGGAGATCTCGGTACAAATAGATTAGTACAATTAGATTAAGGATTTAAAATACATTTGATACATGACAAAATACATGTGATTTTAAACACATATTTTTTTTTTTTTTTTCGAACTGACTATGCTATTGACCTGGCAAGGTCTTTACAGCTTCACCGGACTACTAAGGCGAGCGCTTAAGGCACTCAGCCGATTTTTGTTTTGGGTAACATACACAAGGGTGCACGCACACCTCGGCTTGGGCTGTTACCGAAAAAGACGCGTCTGTCCTAGCTAAACTATGCTAAGCTATTCATACATATATGCATTTGTGAATTATGCAATGAAAATTGCATGATTCACCAATGAATACGTGTATATCGGATTTGAAACGAACTAAACTATTCGATTCAGTTCGATTGAGGGAAAAAAAGTAAACCCTCCAACAATGTGTATGTATGTGCACGTGTGTTAGAGAGATAATCTCATATGTGTGTTCAAGTGATGTAGGTGAGTCACTGTATCGCGAAAATAATATCAAGAGGGCTCCGCACGGGGGGTGAAGCTGTAAAGACCTTGCCAGGTCAATAGCATAGTCAGTTCGAAAAAAAAAAAAAAAAAAAAAAAAAAAAAAAGAAACGCAAAGTACTAATTATTGTGCTGCCTCCTTCTCTCTCTCTCTGTCTCTCACGGCATGAGGACGTATAAATCATGAGAACTTGGCTCGTAACGGGTTCGGAATCCTGCGAGTGCCAAACCGCCAGCAACTTCTCGTATTAACCGGCCAATTTATGTTACGGTGAAACTTTAATGTTGCGTGTAATATTCCACCGGTTTGGTCGTTTCGCTTAATGTCAGATTTTTATGGTGAATTTGTTTCGGATACGTGATTTGTTGGAGTTGTGACAGTTATGGGATCGTAAATAAAAATTGTTATGGCTGAAGAACGTTCGGTTGCAATGTTCCTGAGTATTCGTTTATTGTAACTCACTCATCACTATCATATAGAAAGTTTTATAGGAATAAATAGTTCATTACCGTCACCGAGAACAGTTTGTTCCTGCGGTTGCACTCGCGAGTCTACTCTGTTTCTAGTCTTAGCGTGTTATCATCATCTGTTCTTTCTATAGGATGTACAGATTCTTAACATCTTCTGTTACTTATTAGCAATATATCTATACTAAAAAATAGTCGAGGTAGCCAAAAGGACTGCCAACAGAAGTGACAACTCAAAACAACGGTATAACTGTTCTCTTCTGAATTTTGAAATTAATATATTCTGAACTATTTAAATCTTATAATTTGTATATTGCAATTATTAACATTAATCTGGTATTCACATGTATTGGCACTCCGAATAATAATTATATAAATTTTTAATCAGTTTATGAATAAATTAAATACTTATATGGTAAGCTGCACAATCTCAATATTACATGTACGCAAGCCCCTATACTACGCGTCGCTAGTATAACGCAAGCCGCGCAGTTCAATACGGCTGGTAACGCTTACTAGCATGTCATGTTGCGAAACTATAAACTTATCTCAAGCCAAAAATACCGCTCAAGGCGCCTATAAAAGTTCAATAATGTAAAACTACAGAGGATGCTTGTATCGTTTACTTCAACAAGCTAATCTCTAGAGCTACCAGTTATAAGTAAAATTCTAATCTATTAATCTATTTAGGAGTGGGGTAGTTACCGTACGTTATGTAGGTCCGTCGTAGTAAGTTAAGCGAAAACGACGTATAGGTATGGGTGTTTCATTATCACTGCAATATTCAATACTTGATGCAGTAGCAAAACGCAGCTGACAGCAGGACGAGAGGAAATCCATGAAACTTAGCTAATGTTAAATATAGCTGTTGCAATAATGCTATACTGCCAAACTATCGTATAACATTTTTCATATAATATAGTGTAACCTAGATAAATTGCTTCTTCAGAGACAAATAAATTTTTGTAACTTGTCCCATTTATGAGATATCAATTCACAAAATAGTAGCCATTTTCTTTAATTTCAGCATTTTTGAAATAAATTTCCCGACGATAATACTAACAAACTGAATGTAGTGTAATCACATGGGAAATGTGGGAGTTCAAAGCAAAAGATCTGTGTATAATTAAGATTTATGAAAAATTACACCATAGCGTCTACAATCAAGAATGTGTATTTCTAATACTAACAGTTATAAAAGTGCTACCTTTGGCTCGCGGCTCCACTCGAGTCAATTGAGCTTTGATATATCTGTAGAGAACAGATTTTTTACCCGATTGAAATGTACTCTATGGCCTTTTTGTACCCTTGACAATGGGTATGCAAATTTTCATTATGATCGGTTGTGTAGTTGAGGCGTGAAAGCTTAACACTCACGTTTCCAATTATAATATTAGTAAAACTAGTATGTAGGTAAAACATACTATTCTAATACTATCGTTATAGAGATAATAATTGTAAAAATCCTTAAAACGATTTGTTTATTAATTTCATTAATTTTTAGCAAGAACTATCAGAATGGGTTTCTGTTAGATGTCTCTCACTTATCTAGATATTACTGCATCAGGCTTTACTAATGTTGGGCATAATTATAATTCACAATGGAATGGTAGAGGTTTATCGGGATGTAAAAAGAGTGGGATCGCCACTCTTTTCCCTACCGTATTGTATCGTAGGAATAGTGTGGTGACGTATCTGCTTTCTAGTCGAGGTGTCGAGCCGCAATACTCTTGATACTGAGTATCAAAGGCGCTGGTTGTTTGTTTCCGTGTACAGCACGATTGCACGATAGGGTTTTTTGCGAATATTTAAGTTTTGGTTAAACCGCCAGAAAAAATCGTAACTTTCGCGTAAGACCACTCACAGAACTGTTGTTATTAGATTTTGAATAATCAACGTGGTGGCGCGGGTGTTCGTGCGCGTGCACCAATGAGCGTGCAGCGAGGTCCGCCAACCACATTTCATTTACGAACTATGCACAGATTATGCTCCGGTGTTTACCACAGTACAATATATACCGGAGGCAAACGTAAAATAAAAGCAATAATAAAATATATAAGAAAGAAAAGAACTATAACAGTTACGGCGGGTACGTAACACGTATAAACCACCATAATCCCCTCACATTGACTTTACTTTCTCACGTTTACATCTAACCTATGTATATACAACTGCAGAGAGGTTTGCAGGTCAGCACGCTAGAGACAAATGACGACTTATTGTAAATCTCTCATACCGAACAGTGCAGTCACTAGTTGTGTTTTGATTTAAAAAAAATAAACATGTGTGAAGTTCTCACACGGTAGGAGTGAAACCTTAAAAAAATGATAAAATATTCATATAAACAATAAACTTTATGACAAATACGAATTCCTCAAGGCATCGTAATACGCCAGCATATACATACAAATATACACAATCGGATCAGAACTAATGTGATATATAGTGAGGAGACCGCGAATATAAGAAACACTGTACAATGTATTTTATCTCATTCTCTCACACATTAAATGTCATAAAGTTATGTGTTTGTCTCTCTTTAAAGTCGCTTTTCCGTTTAACAGAATTTAAAATCACAAAGCGGCTAAAGAACATTTCTCTTCAAATAAACTTAATTTGCAATGTATTAATTAGGAAAGCAAGTATTATTTGTTAAGAGCAGTAAATTTGTGAATTCACACAATCCCGAACTAAATGAGTTGTGTATGGTGAGCGAGTTGTTAACATCTCCGGGTCGTAAACACGTGAATACATCGTAACGCGTCCTCTCGCAGAAAAAATGAATAAAGTTTTCTAATAAAAAACTTCCGAACCGAAAGGGTTGTGTTTGCATGTTTAAAACTTTCTAACGATATTATTACTTGGGACTAATTTTGTTTCCAAGTTCATTATTTTATCTTTTACTTTATCTGTATATATGTAAAAATGGATGAACTCCAAAACCGTTTGATCGATTACCATGAAAATTTGTACACATAAATGCTTTTCATGGAGAAGGATCTTGCTATTTATTTTGCTATAACTCGAGTATCAATTGCTAGAAATAATAACAAACGCATTAGGAATCGCAGGCAAAGCTAGTATAGATATGTTTACATTAAAAGCAGAGTATTACGAAGTAGATTTATGTTGTTGCAATTGAATTGTAAACGTGAACACTTTACTCTCATACAGATAAAGACTTTCCGATAGCTGTAATGTTCCGTTGTTTCACACAATTGTTTCACTGTTAAACGTTTTCTATACATTGGTATTTTATATATGTCTCCTTGGGTCGATGTATTGTATTATATTCGAACAGTAACAGTACAATATAATTAAATAAATACGGCATATCTTGTAAGTGCAAAGAAATAGCAGAAATGCCTAAATATGTGTTTCAGAATAGCAATTCTTATCAGAGCATGACATAGTGTATCTACTGTATTGTAAAACACTGTGCAATTAAATAACAATAGCAGCCACGAAGAGAGAAATTCATCGCCAGTCGCCAAGAGACTAAATATTTGATAGAATGTTACTTAGCACTTTCGTCTGTAAAACTTTGACTTTCGGACTGTGTTGCATTATAATTTGGTTTCGACTAAAATGTTTGATAATATATAGACGAATATTTGCATTTATTGCAGTTTAAAAATGATGTGAGTAGTTAAATTCGTAGACAATGAGGAAGACCGTTAGTTGAGACTTTGCCACTTTTAGTTAGAAGTCAAAGTAACAATCAAGTACTAATAGTGATTTTTTCTAAAGTAACGTTACTATCAATTAAATACCAAAAGAGGTTCACTGTTACAGGTTTATCACTAGTCTTATAAATGAAAATACAGTTCAGTCTTGAGGCTCAATTATGTCAAAACGTATCGGCATATGATTGTGACTAATCGTTGCAGAATTTTACTTTAATGATTCTAGGTTACTACTAGGCTACTAGGAACTAAATTAGTTCGTTCATAATAAGATGTAACTCTAAACGCGACCGGTAATTCCAGGCTAATGAAAAAAAGAAGACGTCAGATTTCTCATCTTTACTATCTGTTTTTATTACTATTTGTTCTTTTCGATTTGATATAAATAAAAACTTCCAAAGCCTAATTTTAAAACAATAATAATCGAAATACAGAATCCAAGTTAACGGTCTGTGTGTTGTCTCGTAAACAAAACGGTAGCCGAACGAAAATAAACGAAAAGTTCATTTAAACAATTCCTAATATAATTATTCGTGACGAGCGGTTGTAACAACTTTCGTTAATTTGTTCCCGCGCAAATTCTAATGTTTAACGAAGATGGCGGCTTTAATTTTATCGTTAGGAAAGACTTTCGTTGTCCGGACTTTTAATCGAAAAAGGTTTTAGAAATAGGACGAAACTTTTTTTAATTATTATAAAAATTATATTACCATTTGCTTTTTTTATTATTTAAAAACGATCGCATGCCATTTTGTACAATTAATTACAATACAAAAATTTATAATAGAATAATGCTCAGAGAGTATACAACTGTCTATAATTAAAAAACAATTAAGGGTTCAAGAGTTCCAAAGATTATTATTACTCTGTAGAAACATTATGGAACAAGCGATTAACAATTATCTGTACCTGTAGCTTACCACGCGTTGACTTCTCAGTAATTAGTTTGGTTCCTTAATTTTATATTTTACTCATATATTATGATTTCGAAAAGTATTATAGACATTTCTCATAAGTTATTAACTATGGAGTTATGGATGGATGGATGGCTTTGAAATTCTGATCGACAACCATTTTGTGTGAAGATGCAGTGGTGGGGATAAACACTGTGTCGGTTAGAGTGTTGAAAATATCGGTTCTCGTTTGAGCACCGTAGTTAAGCAACGAGAGACGCGGTCAGTATTTGGATGGGTGACCGTCTGGAAACACCGCGAGACGTTGGTTTTTTGTTCAATTTGTTTATTTAAAATATTTTTTGTAATACAAAAGTTTTACTCCTATCATGTGTCTTTACTGATGAATTTACTCCACGTTTACTTACCTGCTAAGAGTGTTATAAACAACAGCACGGCTGAATCTACATCCTCTTCATGACCAACCAGCTAACACCTGCGAAAAGGCGTAACATCGCTTATAATCTTTACTTATGAAATTGCCGTTCTGCAGTACTGGCCATTTCAAATCAAAATATTTTTTGTTTGGCTAAGAATTCTAATTTCAAATTAATTTTATTTTTAAAACATGGAATTCTTTTTCCAAAAGTATCCATTTGTTTATTGCTTAGTGTTACATTTTCATCGCATTTCAATCTTTCTTGTCATCATGGATACGTTACAAATTCGAGTAATTATGGAATATGAGTACCGTCGTGGCACCACCTGTTATTGCGACCTGAAAAATAAACCTCGCGGTCGTCCGAAGACTTTGGTCGACAATGACGAATTAAAGGCGATTGTGGAAGCTGATGATTCACAATCTACGGCTGAATTAGCAGCAGCTTTCGACGTTAGCGTCAAAACAATATTGGTCCATTTGCGTCAAATTGGCAAGGTAAAAAATCTTGCACTGCTCAAAAGACACACAAATAAATGAAAAATGGATTCTGTTTGATAACCGCAAGCGCTCAGCAAGTTGGTTGGATCCTGGTTCAGCACCTAAACAATGCCCTAAACGAAAACTTACCTCTAGAAAAGTGATGGTCACTGTTTGGTGGTTTAGCGCCGGTGTGATTCATCACAGCTTCTTACCAAACGGGATGAGCATTATTGCAGATGTGTAATATGAAGAACTGAACACAATGATGGAGAAGCTGGCACATCTCCAACCAGCATTGATCAATCGCTCGTCTCCGCTGCTTCTGCACGACAACGCGTGACCTCATACTGCACAGCAGACGGTCTCCAAGTTGCAAGAACTGGGGTTGGAAGTTCTCCATCATCCGCCCTACTCACCAGACCTTGTGCCTACAGACTACTACTTTTTCCAGAATTTGGATAACTCCTTGGCGGGAAAAAAATCAATACCCGAGAGACAGTACAATATGCCTTTGAAGAATTTGTTGCCTCCCGTCCAGTTGATTTCTTTAAGAAGGGCATTAATAAACTGCCACTGCGTTGGCAAAGATGCATTGATTGCATGGGTGATTACTTCGATTAATACAAATAAAAAATACATGAAAAAAATTAGTTTAAATTTTTTCATAAAAAACGGCAGTTTCATAGGTAAAGACCTAATATAATATAACCTCAAATATACACTTACACAACTTCAAAATATGGAACGCTGAAAGAAAGTTGAAAGCAATAAAGCCTTCGGGTGAAGAGTTAAAATAAACAATATCGTAACGAAATGTTTACCAGAGTACAGAGAACAGGCGGAGGGAGGCTTTGACCTCTTACAAAATATAAAACAGTTTGTAATTCGCGGCGAAGGGAAGCCTTTTCTGGTTTAACCAAGTTTTTGAATGAATCTGTTAACATCGTCAAACATTGCGCTTATATTTTTCATCGCTGTAATTTTCATATTACCAGTATATTTGTTTTCCGGACAAAGTAATATCATGAGGAGTTAATATTGTATTGTTGTGTGGGTAATCAAAAGCAGTTTTCAATAAAAGGGACTTTATCTCATAAACAAAGACAAACTTTACTGTTAAAAAGACAACAATCTGTTCACTAAGATATGTTTATAGTCCTCTTGTATATGGTTTTTTATTTATGGTGTCTTGCATTTACTTCGATGTCTAGGAGAAAACTGTTGTTGGCGCGGCGCGGCTCATTTATTTATCTGAAAGAAACAAAGGGGTTGAAATTTCCAGGACGCATTCAAAATTTAATTTATGACACCGATAAGGTAAAAAGAAAGGATGAAATTTTTAGGCGTACTATTTTTAGAACATGTTTGTTTGTTCATAATACTCAGAAAGATAAAGTTTCTATTTGTGCATCCTCCGCGCATCGATGTGACACTACGTTGCCTTATCTGCTTCTACTAGCTTATACAATATATCGGTGGTAATTTTAAAGCTTATTCTAGATATTTTCATCAGTGTTCGGAAATACTGTATTCTTTACAAAGGTTGTAGCAGTATGGAAACTAGTTACAAACTAAAGTTCAAATCTCTTAAACCGAATGCATGTTATAACACTGTAATACTAACGGAAATCTCGTATAAAATAGTTTACTACAAGAGCGGAGAAAATTTGCGGTGTCGTTTTCATAAAAAAATATGATAATATTACTTCCGTTCAATTTAACAACTGTCTCGACCAAGTTTTCGCATAAAAACCTCACCCGACATCCGATTCCACGCGAAAACACCCGAAGACGCCCGAACGCATAAATTTTCAGCCAATTACAGTTTTACACGTTTATCGCCCAACTTCTCGAGTGATATATCTCATTTTTATTGCCTTAGTTTTTTAAATGGACCAATGTGAGCTAGAGGGAGAGGGGGAGGGCTCTGCCTGGCCCGTTCTAAACTACTTTTGGCTTTGAAGTCATTACTTTTTATGGGTGTAATAGATATTGTATGAGAGTTATAAGTTAATATACCATATATCTTTGGTTGTTTATATGTTGCTTGTTAAACATATTGTGAAATATATTTTAGTTTAGGACCATATCGGTTTTATGACTCACCTCTCAATAAAACTTAGTAGCGACTAGAAATAAAGCCAACTATAAAACTTTTGGCTGACACTCACTAATTCAGTCTCACTTTCAAGAGACGCTCGTAAACGCCAAATCAAAGAGAGAAAAGTCGAACTTTAGGTTAAGTAATAAGATTTATTATGTGAAATATAATATGAAAATTGTGTATTTTAAATGCCCACTTGTCTAGCTACCACTCTGTAGTGTAGTCATTTAATATCAAATTACATATAATATTCTAAAAGTAAAAAGGATCTGTGTATATATTTTTTATCCTCAATCGCATTACAGATGTTTTCTAAACGTATATTAAAAACACAGAAATCCTAAGAAATTTTAACTTCTGTGTAACGTCCCTTTTGCATTTGGCACGCGATATTATACTTCTGTCTTATCTGCTCTATATACTTGTTTCTAGTAATTTTAAAACGTAATTATTTCCAAGTCTTTTAACAGCTATATATTAAAAATTCAATGTAATATAAACTGTGTTTTATTATTCTAAAAGATGTATAAAAAACACAATTTTAATAAAATATTTCGTTCTAGTTTCTGAAATGTTGGTAATAGTGCTGCTGAAAGTGTTTCCCCTGTCAAATTAGTTTAAAGCGTACAACATAGTGGCGAGCGCGGAGCGTATTTGAGATATTATAATTTGGCGAGACGTTGTGTGAGTACGCGAGCGGGTGCGGGGAGTGCGCGCCGCGTGGCACTACGGGTTATGGCGCATTCTTCTCGCTACAGAATTACCAGTTGTGCAGTTGTTACTGAGCAGCAAGCGACTTTAAAATAAGGTTTTGGACGCAGAGAAAGCTATTCCGACAATATATTTTCTTACTCATAAATACGGAGATTTAAGTATGTTACAAAAAACTAGTCAATTGAAGTTGAGCTATTACTTTTATGTTTATTAAAACCTAAATTCGTTTTTACATTATTCCATATTAAAATTTTACTAAATATGTTTATACTTAATTATAGTGCTAGATTTTTTACCTTACTAGTTATCACCCGCAACTTTGTCTGTGCTTGTATGTCTCTGCAGCACACACGGAAATAGTTTTAGATAGAGATTTTATTTATTATATAATAAAAAAATTGTATTAATCTGTATGCGTTCTCACAATGCACTATCCCTAACAATCGTATTAGCGTTGTTACACGCGCGCCTCCTGACGAGCTAGTTATATCGAGATTATGCAGTTAATAGCCGGCTTACCTAGCGTGCAAGTTGTTCTATTTTATAATAAAAATTCTTTAGGAAAATTGTTTCGGGAAATAAAGAAAATTTTCTTTTCAATAGCTATGTAAGAAATATTTTTTACTTGTATCTATTATTGCACGATTAATTGACAACACTGTGTCGGATGTTAAGCATAGTGTAATCTAAGAATACTGACATCATCACATCACTGTAGGTGGTAGAGCCACGCTGAAGCTATTACTGGTTTCAGTTAGAATGGGTCGACTCGTCCGGGGTAGTAACACCCTCTCTCAGAAAACCGACGTGAAGTAGCAGTGCTTGCATGTAGTCTAGTCAACAAGTTCAAAAACGTGATAAATAAAGATAAAGGTCCTAAAAATATGAGCGACAGCTCATTCGATTCGGAATTACCTCTAGAAAAATGTTTTTGATGGATTTTGGGGCAGGTAAAAAATTGAAATTGTTATTAACAAAATAAGACGAAAAAAAAATGATATTTAGTTTTTCGTTAATAACTCAAAAATATTAACATTTAAGCAAATTTTGGAAAAAGTTCATTAAAGAGGAGGAAATTTCCGATAAAAAAGTCTCGACTCCCGAAACTCTATCCCCATTATTTATAATTTTAATTTGACGTTGAAAATAGGGCTCCGCGCTGCTGTTACGGTATGCACGCGCTGCAGCTAAAGAGAGTTTATCAAAAGAAATAATTTTTTTATAACATAAAATGACGTTTTAAAAATTTGAAAAAATTCTAGTAGCTTCTGAACATTTGAAAGAATCGAGCCCCGTAGAAAAAAAAGTTTTATCACCATTTTTCAAAAAGTTATTCAATTGGTTATTAACATTTTTTTTTCCAATCTCCGTTGGCATAAATAATGGGATAAAAGGTATAAATAATTTGCCTATAAATTTTAAACTTCGTGGAGCCCTTGCGGTATATATAGTTCATAAGATCCTGCGATAAAAGTTCATAAAAATTTATTAATTATGATTTTTTATAACTATTGCAAAATGAAATATCTAAAAATTGTTGATATTTTTTTTTCAATTTTCAATTTCTCTATTTGTTTAAAACAATTTTATAAACAAATTACGTAAAAAAAATCATCACCTATGTTAATCACTGCCATTGTTTAATGTGAAAACAGGCTTAGCTAAATATTAATTGAAAAAAAAAAATTATCAACAATTTTTAGATATTTCATTTTTATTTAAAATTGCTTAAGTGTTAATATTTTTTGAGTTATTAACGAAAAACTAAATATCATTTTTTTTCATCTTATTTTGTTAATAACAATTGCAATTTTTTACCTGCGCCAAAATCCTTCAAAAACATTTTTCTAGAGGTGATTCCGAATCGAATGAGCTATCGCTCATATTTTTAGGACCTTTATCTCTATTTATCACGTTTTTGAACTTGTTGACTAGACTAATGGTTGCGTTTCGTTCGGTCAGTGAGAGCGCCGGAGGACAATCATTTAATTTGTAATTACAAAATATTTAGGCTATTATTCGAAATATAAATTATCCTATCTCTCAAGTTGAACCAAATAGTACATAAATGCCAACATTCATGAAGATCGATTGAATAGTTTCGGAGTTCATCGTGGATAAACATCATGTCACTGGGTTTTTACATATTTAGATATAGTATTAAAAATAATATAAGTACTTCTAGATTATTAGAGCATTGTTTCACAAAAAAATACGATCAAAATGTTAATAGCCAGATTCAATCTCGCTAAATATCAACGTAATGGATACACAAATAGACTCTGGAAAAATACTGTAATCCAAATCGAGCTTAAACTAAACCGGGCTCACTATTTACGCGAACCGGATATTCTTTCGGGGCACGCGGCCCGTTTACCCGGATTATTCAAAACTCGAACAGACGTACAGAATGTTTCGTTTTAAAGTAAATAATTTAACGCTCGCGTTTCCCGTTAACTTTTTATTAAACAGGTTTTTAAGTGAGGTTTTATTTTATTATTCGGTTCATCCGGTTTACGTTCACTTTTGCCGGATTTGCTTAGTTAACTGTTTATTAGAGACATTTTATTTGAAATAAATTCGTTCTATATTATTATTTGTGAATAAGGAATATGATTATGGAAAATTTGTCGACCCGACGTTTTGTATTTTGACCAAGTTTTTGAAATAACAACAAGGTAACGAACAGATAAGTGGACAGTTGATTATCTGGCATTTTTATTGGAACTGACTACGCTATTGGCCTTGCAAGGCCTTTACAGCTTCATCGGATTACTAAGGCGAGCAATTAAGGCACTCAGCCGAATTATTTGGGATATCTGGTTAATTGAATTATGTTGGATCGACAGCAGCATGTGATTTAAAGACTACGACCACATGAAAGCGCGAGCTATCTGTACTGTCACGCCATCTCTGAACAACAACCTAAATATTGTGCGCAGTAAATGTAGTGCAGGAGTTAGTTTTGTTTCGAATAGAAAACGAGAGTTTGTGTTATTTCCTGAGGATTCTGTAATGGTATCTTTATACACATAAACAATCTGTGTTCTTAAGTCTTCTCTACCTTTTTTTTTTTTTTAACGTGGGGAAATCCCTTATGGATACGCCACCCTCCCGGGGGAGAGGGTGGGTTATGTCCGAGTCGCACGGACTAAAACCCCACGGTGTACCGACAGACCGTTTTGTGGGGGCGGCAAGGGATCGTTCAAGCTAATCAACCTTGTAGAGCCGCCCCCACGGTCCGCCCGGCGGAAGGTGACCGCCGGGCTCCTACCTATAGAGGGACAGACCGGGTACACACCGGCTGCCCCCCCTCGTCCGCCGGACCTGTGCAATGAGGAGATGGGCCCCCCGGCCCATCCCCTCAGGTCCGGCTACGGTGGCAGGAGGAGTTGGGCGAAGCGCCTTCTCCTCCTGCCTGTCCTTCTTTGGCGGAGACGGCCACTCAGCGGGTCTGCCTCGCGGGCCCTCTCCGCCTCCTCCTTCTGCGAGACGACCTCCTCGCAGAAGGAGGCCATCGCTCGCCAAGCCTGTTCGCTGCTGAGCATGGCCGAAACCACGCTCGGCAGCGATAAGTCCGTTCCCACGACCGCCGCCAGACTGCGGCGCTGCACCCCCCACGCAGCACACTGAGACAGAGTGTGCTGCGCGGTATCTTCGACAGCGCCGCACTCGTGGCAGGCGGCGGTCGGCTCCCTGCGTGCGATCCGGTACAGGTACCACCCGAAACAACCGTGTCCGGTGAGGCGACAGGTGCTGGAGGCGTACCTCGAGGGTAGGGAGGTCGCCTATGTGGACGGCGACGGGTGGATGGTCCGGCGGGCGACAGGGCGGGGGGTTCCACAGGGGTCGGCCCTGGGACTGCTCCTGTGGAACATGGGCTACGACTGGGTGCTCCGCGGCGTGCTCCCATATGGAGCACGCCTCATCTGTTACGCGGACGACACCCTAGTCGTAGCCCGGGGGGGAGACTGGAGGGAGGTGGAGCGCCTGGCCATGATGGCCACAACCCTCGTGGTCAGGCGCATAAAGAGGTTGGTCCTCAGGGTGGCCCTCGAGAAGACCGAGGCCCTACTCTTTCATGGGCCTCGGCGAGGGCCACCACCTGGGGCCCACATAGTGGTGGAGGGCGCCCGGATCAGGGTGGGGACCCGGATGAAATATCTGGGCCTCACCCTGGACGGGCGCTGGCGGTTCGGGCCCCATTTTGCGGGGCTCGGACCGCGAATTGCTGGGGCGGCTGCGGCACTCGGCCGGTTGCTCCCCAACGTAGGGGGACCGGGTGCCGGGTGCCGCAAACTCTATATGGGAGTCGTGCGAGCGATGGCCGCCTACGGGGCTCCGGTCTGGGCCAACGCCCTCAGTGCCGCCAACGTGCGCGCGCTGCGAAGTGCGCAGCGCACGGTGGCACTGAGGGCAATCCGGGCGTACCGGACGGTGTCCTCGGCGGCGGCCTGTGTGCTCGCCGGCTCCCTGCCCTGGGAGCTGGAGGCAGGAGTTCTCGCCGCCATGTACGAGTTCACGGCGGCGAGGAAACGAAGGGGGGAGCCCCCGGCTCCCAGGGAGGTAGAGGCGGAGAGACGGCGTCAAAGAGAGGACGCCGTCGTAAGGTGGCAGCAGGACCTGGCGGACGAGCGTTTCGGGCGATTCACTGTGGAAGCCGTCCGCCCGGTCGACGCCGGGAAGGTGCTGGAGAGGGTTATCTCCTCCCGGGTAGTCCAGCACCTAGAGGGTGTGGGGCCGAACCTGGCGGACGCGCAGTATGGCTTCCGGACAGGGCGTTCCACTGTGGACGCCCTGTGCCTCCTGAAGTCGCTGTCTGCAGAGGCGACCTCCCAGGGGGAGAGGGTTTTGGCGGTGTCACTTGACATTGCCAACGCCTTCAACACCCTGCCGCATGGGGTCATACGGGAGGCACTCCTATATTTCGGAGTGCCCCCGTACCTGCGGCGGGTGCTGGAGGCGTACCTCAATGGTAGAGAGGTCGCCTATGTGGACGGCGACGGGCGGATGGTCCAGCGGGCCACAGGGCGGGGGGTTCCACAGGGGTCGGCCCTGGGACCGCTCCTGTGGAACATGGGCTACGACTGGGTGCTCCACGGCGTGCTCCCATATGGAGCACGCCTCATCTGTTACGCGGACGACACCCTAGTCGTAGCCCGGGGGGGAGACTGGAGGGAAGTGGAGCGCCTGGCCACGATGGCCACAACCCTCGTGGTCAGGCGCATAAGGAGGTTGGGCCTCAGGGTGGCCCTCGAGAAGACCGAGGCCTTACTCTTTCATGGGCCTCGGCAAGGGCCACCACCTGGGGCCCACATAGTGATGGAGGGCGCCCAGATCAGGGTGGGGACCCGGATGAAATATCTGGGCCTCACCCTGGACGGGCGCAGGCGGTTCGGGCCCCATTTTGCGGGGCTCGGACCGCGAATTGGTGGGGCGGCTGCGGCACTCGGCCGGCTACTCCCCAACGTAGGGGGACCGGGTGCCGGGTGCCGCAGACTCTATATGGGAGTCGTGCGAGCGATGGCCGCCTACGGGGCTCCGGTCTGGGCCGACGCCCTCGGTGCCGTCAACGTGCGTGCGCTGCGAAGTGCGCAGGTTGAGGTTTTTTTATGGTTTATAGGTTTTAGCGCTGTACCGACAGACCGTTTTGTGGGGGCGGCAAGGGATCGTTCAAGCTAATCAACCTTGTAGAGCCGCCCCCACGGTCCGCCTTGGGAGGTGGAGACCTCGAATCTGATATATCGGTGGTCCGATAAGGTCTCCACCTCCTCAAGCACCCTCCAGCCCCGGACACGGCGCGCGACGGTCAGGGCGGCGAACGAAACGTCTATCACCGACCCCCCGTTCCATCGCACGCACGTGTGGACGCTCCCCTGGTTGAGAAGGGACAGCCCTAACTCGGCTGCCCACTCCTCAACGGCCATGCCCCTCAGGTCCGTGACTGCCGCTCCCCAGGTCCTCGATTTAGCATTTAAATCCCCCATACCTAAACGGTTTGGCTGATTTTGAGATATTTTTTGTTACTCATCTAGGTGGCTTATAGTTATAGTTGGAATAAAATATTATTCCAAATTTTAGACTCCCGGTATCTCTCAATAATGTTTAATATAATATATTTTCCTATTCACCACTGATTGAGGTACCTATGTCTACCACATCTTCGCCTGCTAGTATAGAATTGAACATACAAAATACAGCGTCTACGCATATTTGGGTAGTGATACTCCGACCTACGTTCGCTAACACTATATCTACAGTAGAATCCATGACTTACCTCTGTTCTACTATTTTGCCAAGTACCTCTCAAGTGTAGCCCCTTAAAATAACGTGGTACCACTTGATTTCTTGTTTCTTCCTTTTGTTTGGTTTTGATAAACCGCCCACGAGTTGTTGTCAAGAACGATATGATACGCGAAGGTGGATCGTTGTAGCACGCGAATAGAGCTCCGTGACCGTTGTGTTGACACCATATGCAGCGATCAAATAAATCCATGCATTGATTGATTATAAAATAAACTACTGTGATTGGTGTCGTAAACGTGAGTGATCTGAGCTTTTTTGACAGTTAATGTCGTTTGAACTATGTTCGCTCAAACGATTATATGTTGAACCCAGAAAATTGAATTCTGTACAAGTATCGATCCTATAACCCTTACTAAGCCAAAATTTGAGAATTTGCAATCAAAGACAGTTGATTTTACCTATATACAGCAATAGTGGAGTAGGTTTATTTAATTCGTTGTTGTAACGTTGGTTTTTGTTGATAGATCATGCATCGGTGCTGGTTGGAGAGACCGCGCGGCTCCGGTGCCGCATCGACGGCAGGTCCTGCGGTGAGATGCACAGCATCAAATGGTACAAATCAGATGCCAGGGTGTACGTGTACTCCGCTTCCAAGGACTCCCCTATCAACCGTCCCGAAGGCGATATGATGAACAGGTAAGCTCCTCGCATTTAATAACTTCCTGGTACTTTTTAGACGAATGGTTCCATTACTAGATATACAACAAATTTAGCTTTTAGTTATTTTAAGAATTAATTACAATTCAAATGGAAAAATAATAGAAACAAATAAAGGAAATTTAAAATTTGAACATTCAGGGTTTTAAACCTTGCCATTAAATCTGATTTTTTGTATTGCTAATTGCTTAACGTACTGTTCGTATTTAACGTATTTTCTTTGCGATATTACTGCCGATTGACTGGAGAGAATGCGTAGTGGAAATATGCTTGCTCGTATACAAAAAACCTTTGCAATCAAGTGTTTAATTCATTCTCTCTAGAGTAACGATTCGTATTAACTAACCACTCGATTCTGTTTCAAAAGTACTCAGGATATAAAATATCTTTATTCATTCAGATGGATTGTAGACGTCTCAGCAATCACAATTATTTGACTAATAGAGTCGTCACTTTGCAGAAAACCATCTCATTGTCTATTTATTCTTACAGCATTACTTAGCCTTCACTCAGTTTCAAAAATTCAGTATCTTAACTCTGACCTCCCAATACATTCTTGGAAATTTAATGTATATCGGTAAAAACTTAGATAAGCTAAGATTTGTTTAAAAAGCGGCTTAATTTCTACAAACAATGTTAATTAGGCCACCCCATGTTTTTGGCCCAGTAAGACTAGTAAAAATTTTTAGGTACGTGTTAGGTTGTACAAGAAAGTCCCAAAACATTTTACCGATTTCTCAGACTGTAATAAGTACCATGTCAAGCTGGTTTTGATATCTAAAAGCTATTATAGAGTGGGTCAATATGTGAACGATGGTGATATCTGGAATTGACTCCTCTCTCTGTACATCCACTAAAAATGATTGTAGCGTCGATGTACTTTAAATACATGCCTTTTCAGGGCCTTAATTTAATTTTTGGTATGACTTGTTGCTGGTACTTGTTAATTTTGTTAATAGTTTACCATAAATAAAAAAAAAATGATTTAAATTTTCAAAAGAAAACTATACTTCGAACAGTAATAATTGTAGATATAATAGGATTCTTAGATTGCATCTCGTTGATAACGTCTCGGCTATTTTAGCTTTGTCTTCGATCCTCGTTGCTTCCTTTAAAACAAACATTAAAAGTACATTATAGCTTTAACACAGTTGCCTGTACAATTTCGATTCCTTTTGTTTTATAATATATCGAATAATTAATTTTGTTTCAATTTTTATCAGCCATCCTCAATTAGAAAAAGACACGAAACATTTTTCATATAATTTTTCAGATTTTAGGTTTTTCTTTTATAGGTAGGGTACTGTATTGTTGGATAAAATTGGTCTTGGTAATTCTATGATATTATACGTAATGAAATTATTATATTGCTATACTTTGATTATTAAGTCAAAGCCCTCTTAATAAATTCTAGCCAATTTTAACGGACAAAGTATCTGGAGTTCATTCCATCCAGACATTATATTTACAGCCAAGCGTATAAAATGTAAATGCATACGATCCGTATGCCTCAGTCTAGACGCTATGTTTATTGGCCAATGAGAATACAATTTACGTTTGCGGTTATATTAACGAGAAATTATTGTAAATCGTATAAGGATGGTGGAGTATCAAGTGCAGATGGAATTTGTCGTGCGTCGCCTGTAAAAATAGCAGAATATATAATAAGTTTCAATCCATTTCTTTTTTAAATTCAACACACAGCCGTTCTTTTGCTACGCTATATTTACGTAAAGTTTTATTATATTTAAATGTATAAAGACCATGTTTGTCCGCGATGAACTCCGAAACTACTCAACCGATCTTCATGAATGTCGGGATTTATGTATAATTTAATTTGGTCGAACTTGAGAGTTAGAATAATTTATATTTCGATTACTGGCCGCAATCTTTTTTTATTGCAAATTAAATGACTGTCAATGTTGATTATTGTTATTAATTGTAAGTTTTATCGGTCTCGAACAGATGGCACTTTAAATAATTTTGTTTACAGAAAACTATAGTACCGACTGTTATAGATATCACATAGATGGTGCCACGTTTTAATATTGAATATCTTTTTTTTAATTCAACACGTAATAACTGAGCCACCACAACACGTGGCCGGGTTCGCTAGTCCTCTATATATCTGTGTTTATATATAACACGAGAGGAGAATGGCTCTCCGCTACGTTACAGGAATAATTAAACAATTTACAGAACGTATATGAGAGCAGTTTATAGGTTAATTATACTCTTAGAAAGCATTCCTTCATTCTTCAACATTCTTTGGAGAATGCACGAGAAAATTGTCTAGAAAGAATGCATATCCTATACATATAAATAAGATGAAAGTGTCTTCGCTTTATTTGAGCTAACCTCTTAAACGATATGAAGCAATTTTGACGAAACTTTCATGAAAAGATACAGGAGTTATTAGAGTATTAACTAAGCTACAAATAATCACGCTTTTCCATAGGGATTAAATAGTAATTACAAAGTTATAAGTAAACATAAAAGACGAACCCTAAATCAAAAGACATTGACATAAGTGACAGCGTGAGTTTTTTTGGCGGAATTTTAATCTGTCATGTAGTGGATTTTATATTTTATTCATAATCTTGTGTTACTTGACTCTATATTGTGTAAAATTGGTGGTGTTTTATGTAATATAGGTGGTTTATTGTGCATAAGTGAAGTGAATGGAAAATAATACGGACACTATCCTACTACACTATACACTACAATACAATACAATAGACACTATACTACACTAATATACGGACATTAATATGGACACGGACCATGAATTCTGAGATGCCACAAAAATTCCTCGGGAAAGTTCTAACAAGGGAGCCACCGTCTTGTTGGAACATTAACATGAACTTAATATTGACATTGAAATAATCACTCGACGATTGGAATATTAATAACTACTCGACAATTGCAGTAATAATCTGGAAGATTAATTGCCAAAATTAAAGTAAAATAAAAAAAAAAACATAAAAGACAATACACACGCTGGCACAAAATATTAATAAATAAATAACATATTTCATTGTTCTATGTAGGTAGCACTTAAGCATATGCTTAAGACGGTGCTGAGAGTTGGCTGTTTAGACGTGACTTTCAAACGAATTCCAGAGACCAAAGATTTGGTATACCGAGCAATAAAGACCCCAAAGACTTAGCTACAGGTATATTGTGCACTTTATCTTGTTTCTCCTCTGAATAATTTATTCAACTCATTGCAATTTATTTGTTTAATTGAATTAATGACTACTTTGCCGAAAAATCCATCATTAAATACACTGGCACACAAAAATAAAAGTGGTTTTTACATATTGTGACGCCACCTACGCTACCTACCGACAAATACTTCGATCCGTTGAATCCGAATCTGGAGTTTGTTTTGACAATAAGCAGTTTTATTTAATACTAGCGGGCCCGGCGGACGTTGTTCTGCCGTGATAATAAAAAAAAAATAGGTTGGCATTGACTTCAAATATATTATTAGGTAGCGCGAATATCAATATTTTTTTATTTAATTTGGTTAATTTAATAATTCAGTTATTTTTCGCTTTTTAGCGCCTTATTAGTTTTTCATATCGAAGGCAGTTTATTTATTTTTTTTGTAAAAAAAAATTATTTCTCTATTTTTAATGTCCATAAATATATCTGATTTCTAATGGGTATAATAAATCGGTTCCAATTTCACGAAAATACGTAGAGTGAAGTGGGTGAAAATCAAATAATCGATATTTCACCCACTTAGGGGTTGAATATTTACTTTATATTTATACGGGACCACCTCTGAATATAACTAATTCAAATAAAAAAAGAATCATTAATATCGGTACATAATTGAAAGAGATATCGATTAACATACATTAAAAAAATACATACAACCGAACGTAGTAACCTCCTCCTTTTTCGAAGTCGGTTAAAAAGTCCTCCACCGCGTCTATTGTATGTCTGTTCGCGGATTAAACGGATTTTCGAGCGGAATTCACCACTAGATAAAGTGATTCATGAGGAAGGTTCAGGTATATAATTTGTCAAGGTTTTTTTGTTATCATGGCAGGACAACGTCCACCGGGCCCGCTAGTAGGTATTATATCTGTATATTGCAGAAAATCCTTAAAAATTTTAATTACGTAATCTTGTCTATTGTGTACTAGAGCGGTAGTATGTACTTCTATTATTATATGTTTTCGAGGATATGCTTACATATTGGAATATAAAAAATCCCAGTCATACCGAATTGTAAATAAGGCAGTAGACAAAAGCGAGTCTTAAAGTAAACCATTAATATTATTAAAATATTCGAACGAAAGCTTATTCATGAAGCATCAGGCCCCTAATTATACAGACCCGCCTTTAATGACATAAATTGAAGGGCCAATTTGATAAAAATCATTAATAATCTCCTCGAGACGTACTTAATTACGCTTATTTACGTTGAATTATGATGTCCTCGGGCGTTCTTTATGTTCACGGACGTTTCCTTTCAAGGTAGGCAGTGATTATAAATGGTCGCAATATTAAAGTTAATTTATGTTTCCTAATTTCATATTATACAATGTCGACAACGCCATCTTTTATCTGATATTAACAAAGTTGTTGATGTATTCATTTATTTTAAAGAAATGTACAGCTATGCATTCTTAAAAAAAGTATACGTAGAATGTTAGTTTCGGGAACAATGATTTCAGTATACAAATACATGTTCCTTTATACTATTATGTGAATAACCCAAACTTATATATTTAGTACAATATCGATTATCTTAATCAATAACTAAATGGCATAGTACGTAAATGAAGAAAAATTATTGGAATAAAAATATAAAATAACAACTACCAATAAATACACTTACATAAAATACCGAGTATAAAACAATTCTGCTACTACATCAAACATAAAAGATACTTGTAGTAGAGTATTTGTATATATGTGACAATCGATATGCGTAAACTTTATGAGTCTGCCCTCGAAGTATGCTTTATACTACTCTTTGTGACTATCGCTTTATATCAGTCACTGTTTTATATATATGGATAGATATTTTAATGCATTGCTGTTTTTATCATCCTTCTTATAGACTTGTATATTGTATAAAGATATATGAAAGTAAAAGGATACAGACAGACAGTAGTACACTCGCCCTATCCTACACATCGATTATTCAATATTAGAGTTCGTTACCTCGAAACGCTATAATACTCTTGAAATATTAACAAGCGTCCGCCCCGGCTTCCCTCTTCATTACAGACGCTTTTAATTTAAAATAACACTGTCGAGTCTGATAGGCTAACGTAATGTTATTACATTATTAAATGAAGCTGAAAATAATTTTATTTTTGTATCAACCACATATGTGCAGCAAATTTATCATCAGGCTATGTCATTACAGGAGCAAGCAGAAGTAATTGAATGCTACTTTTTTACATTAGCATGACTGCACTGTACCTGTTTGATAGTAAAATATATAGTTATATCCAGTAAGCAAGGTAACTACTCAAAGATTTATTATTGTTAGCTAATTGTTTCCTTCATGCCGGCCTGCAAGCTTCTCGACGTGTGTATACCTTGGCTGATTCTGAAAAGTGACAACCAAGAAGATAGCCATGTTTATGCAGGTCGTACTGGGTAGTAAAGTGCCACCCTGCTTGACTAGTTGATCTACACTACATTACGTCTATTTACGGGTTTTACAATTTGTATATGGTAGTCGTAATCTAGTCAGAGACAATCGTCTACTACCTATGTTTGTATACCACAAAGGATACAAAGCGAATAGCAAACGGTGATATAATCAATAATGTTTTGAAATTTGATACACTCATATATATATTTTTACGTTAATCTAGCTTGAAGAGAAGAAATTTCTAGATCAGTTTTATAAGAGCATATAGCAGCAATAGCGTAAAATAATCACATATAATATTATTACAACGAAAAGTTATTTTAGCTAATAGTATTAGATTCTGCAATAAGTTCTCAAAGCACATTACCGATACGCCAGACAGTAAGTACAAACGCCACGTCAAGGAGCTTATTCTGTCAAAAGGCTATTATAGGCTGGATTGTTACGTGAACGATAGTGACGTCTGGAAGTGACACCCCTTTCTGTACACCTACTAAAATACATATAGGCACAATGATTTGTATAATAGTTATTTCAAAAATAAATACAAACGAAATATAAACTAGATCGAATTTCTTGCCGGTTTTCCAATTGGAATATTTTATGAACCCATGGTAGTGGTAATAAATGTCTTTTCTGGGCTTTTATTTGTTAAATTGTTTATGGTTTTTAGAAAAACTGACGTAGCTATGTAGGAATTGTTTGACAAACTCTATTTGTATATTATGAATACGAAGTTGACAGCTGATAGAGGAAAGTGGACAAACACAACATGTTCCGACCCTTCTTAGGTAGGATACGGTGAAAAGATGATCCTTCGTGACAGATGATGAATTTATTTGAAGCGATGGTGACGGTGACTCAACGGTGGCATGTTTTTTAAGCTTGAATTCTTAATTGAGGTCTCCATGATGGAAAATTTCTCTGAAAATCTATATTCAGTTGTCACTTAACACCAGAGTGTGTTTCAAATGATTTAAAATCTACAGGGAAATGTAAAAAGAGTTATACCCAAAAAGATAAGAAATCTGAACTGAAAAACTTATAAATCGTTCCATTTGTATCGTCCTTATAAATCGATGTTTGGTAAGGGCGCGTACACACCGACAGGACAATATGATACGTGACAAACTGAACAGTGGTGAGCCGCGCGGAGAAGAGACGCGTGCCTTTTAGATGTGTAAACAGAATGATTTACTGCAAATTCAAGGAATAGACAGCTGAATAAAAACTAAAACAATTTTGGTGCCGAGTAATCTGGAAGTTCGATAAGTTATGACAAAAATTCTTTTGTTTAAACGCTTCATTTTTTTAGCTTTCAAGCACAATCTCAGCTGATGTTAAATGACGATGTGATCCAAGATGGTAAACACGGTAAACCTAGAGAGGGCACTGGCCCTCAAGTGCGTGTGCCAGAACAGACCAACATCAACTTGAGGGTAGTAGCTAGTGGAGCAGAGTTAGAAAAAACCATGCTACAACACGCTACCAACTAAACCATCATCGCTTACACTTACACGAGATAACAACAACCGAACACTTCAAACCTTAGGCTAATTAACCTAAAATGACTAAAAAAATGTTTCAACTTCCTATCTTTGCCGTACCATGATGCTATGGAATAATCTCTTGGTCAGTGTATTCCCTCATTCCTAAGACCTATTCCTAAGACGAAGGTCGATAAGACAGCGGCGACTAGCGATGAATAGTTTAGTCTTTTGGTGGTCGCCATTCTTTTGCGATTGTACTATGCTTACTATCAGGCATAGTGTAGTTACTGTCACGGTAAAAAAAAGTTATTCAGCAGTTTTTCTTATCGCTTTAGTCTTTAGGTCTTTAGGCTTTAATCTAATGTCATTATTAAACATAAGGTGGAATTGTTCTAAAGGGCTGGAATGTGGATAGTGTTAATTTATGATGTGATTTATGCGAGCTGTTCAAACGAGCAGTTTAGTTCAAAGTGGAGCGTACAATTGACTCGTACAAATTCATGTTCCCCCATTAAACTGTATTAGTGTGCTTCGGGTTTATTTGCAGTTGTGTATAGAAGATTACCGTGTGCCGCACCTCACCGCGTCAGCGAAGTGTCGCTGCGACATTATCTGTGTAAACTAGAGGTAGTTAACATATTTTTTATTTTATACTATCTGACCCGTGCAACTTCATCTGCACCAAATCGGTTATCACTGGTTTCAATTATATTTTTAAACGCGAAAAATGTTAATAAACCTAAAACCCGATTGCTGCCACACCTACGATTTCCAATTGCGAATCGAAATTATCCAAGAGACTCACTGAAACATATACCCAGACGGTGTGTGAGAAATCTTTTAAAATAAGCATGCAACACGTTCATAGCATCATCTACGAGGTTCAATTAAAAGAAAAACTAACCTACATATATGGACCCCCAGTTTCTAACGAGGTTCCTTTCCCTTTTTTGTAGACGTTTACAGTCAATATAGTTTACATTATAAAATATCAAGTTGATAGAGTTAAAATGTAAATTAAACGATAAAATATATTCATAAAATAAATAATGATAAATGATATCATAACTATTTTCAATTTGTATTTTTCTCGCTCCCTTGTATTGAAGAAATATATAAATATTAAAAAGATATGAGCACGACGCGTTAACTGTCACTTGCCTGTAACTATTGTAAGAGCTAGGATCGGTTTCGATAACGAATTTCAATAAGCCAGTTTTTTTATATATCTTTATGTTCTTCCGAAAAGCGTGCGGGCTACCTGGCCGCCGGTAAACGTTGCGTTTATCAGTGCATATCGCACCTTTACAGGCAAAAATATTGATTTTTATATAATTTTTAAATGTTTTGTTTTTCACTAACTTTGAAACGCTACTAAAACATGAAATTATTATTGCCAGACATTTTTGTTAATAATGTGCCGGGGGCTATTTTTTTAAATAAAATAAGTATGTTCAAACCATGTTACGATAGCTATAATTTTAATATTATTTTATTTAGACATAAAAGAGGGTAAATTAAATTAATATGTATAAAATAACTTAGCTATAACTATAGTTTAGCGCAACACTGGTTATATGATAATTGTGGAAGTGCCTGTTATAGACGCATGTACTCAAGATACCCAAGTCATATGTCTACGTTTATCGTTGTTTTTCATTGTTTACGGTTTTATTTATAAATAATATCATCGGGCATATTATTGTAAATAACAAAATTGTCTGGCAGTTTGTAGATAAAAATGGAAACAAATGAGGTATTGTGATTGGACGAATGTCATCAAATGTTACTTTCGTAAATGAAAACGAACTACATTGAGATGTATTGCATTGGTTAAACACGTGTGCTTTTAACTCGATTCGTAAATTTCAACGATTACTGCGTAATCCTATTTTCACTAAGCAGATATTTCATTTAACTGCAAAATATGATAAATCCCATTTATTCAGTACAAAACGGTTGCAGGTCGATATAATTGTAGCAACATTTATCGCACGGATAATAAAATTAGCATTACACAATAATGCTCGACTTCAGTGTTAATATAGTAACATAAATTATGGAGTGTTGAAGTAAGGAAAAGCATCATTGTGTATTAAAAGTGTCCCTTAAAATGTGTAAGCTCTAGATGGCGCTGCTAGAGCTAGATAATTAAATGTGAAGGATACACGTACCGTTGGTTGAAAACAGACGCTGAATTTGTGTCTTTGATAGTTTTGTTAGTATGCGATTACTTGAACAATTTTTAAATACACACGATGCTATTTTTAGGTGGCACCCTATAGCTTCAATAGCATCCATTTTATCAATCAATCAATCAAATCAAAATGTTTTATTGCAGACAAAAAAGTCCATTTGGTTAGTATACACACAACTTAGAAAATATTGTTAGTACTTACATCTATAATGCATATAGAATAATAATTTATTATAACGCCACAGTGTGTAGGCGTACCCAATGTCCCAGTATGAGGCTGTCCCACCTGTCTGCTACAGTATTCAGGATACTGTTGGTGCTGTTGGTACCTTTTTTCTTCAATAATCTAAGTATATTCAATACCCACATACATACGCAAATAAATTTGTGTATTAATGTAATTATAGTTTTAGAAATCTTAGTGAGTCAATCAATCAATCAATTATTTCTAATCTACTAATAATGTTATATAGGTACAAGCTTATTGTAACGTCGTAAGCTTACAAGTGCGGCTCACCAATAGAGACCCGACACGTACAGACGGCGGCACCGACTAATCTGTTCAAACAGAATTAGACGCTTCGACTTACATCTCCTATAGTTTATCATTTACACTTGATTGCCGATACAACGCCGCGTTTCCACCTCCTCCACTCTAAGTTCACTGCTTATCGAGTTTCGTCTTGTAGCGGTCTGTTTATTAATCCCACTGCTGGAAATTGAACGTCTACCTGATGATAACAACCAATAGATTTTTCAGTGTCTTATTTCTGTGTCTATAACATTTCTGTGTGTGTGTGTGCGTTTTCTTGTCTTTTGCCACTAAAATGATTCATTGATTTTGATATGTTTTCTTGTACTTACGGTGCCACCTGGATAGTTCATAGTTAAAGTTAAACTTAAAAGATGGCGTTATTTCTGAGATCTATTTTTTAACTAAATTCTGTTTTCTTTTTTTAATTTTGTCACATAAACAAATTTATAACACCGAGTTTTTAGAATAAAGGCGAATTAAACTGCGTGGTACATCTAAGTGTTGTTTTATGCAGTAGGATTTTTTGATATCCATGTTATTGTAATAGGGCAGTATATGGTACTAGACTATATGTTATTGTTGTTAAATTACATTGCAATTTGTTGCGAACTGAAATCGCGTTTAGTAATCACTACATATTATAAAACAAAGTCCTCTGCCACGTCTGTCTGTCTGTCTGTTCGCGATAAACTCAAAAACTACTCAACGGATTTTCATAAAGTTTTCACCAGTAAAGAAAGTGAATCATGAGGATGGTTCAGGTATATAATTTGTCAAGGTTTTTATTTAGTATCAGGGCGAGATAACGTCCACCGGGGTCGCTAGTTAATTATGTAATAAAAAGCCACCACCAGTACCACGTAAAAGTTGTCTAACTAAAACTAATTTTAACATATATGGATTGATTTTGATCTTTATTTTATAACTATTATTTCAAAAGATTTAAAACACGGAATAAACGTGCTATGTTTAGCAATAACAATAAGGCTTACAGCACATACCGGGTTCGCTTGCCTCTTTAAACGAATACACCAGCTCCAGAGCAGCCATAAACGGCCGCAACACCTTCATGATAATCTTCCCCACATCAAAACTAACTTTAAACGCAATAAAGTGGCTTTAACTCGAAATTATTGTGCCCCTAATTCTGTTTCCCCAAACGATACAACTCTGAGAAGTTAACACACAAACAACGGGCTACAGATAGTTTATTGTAACGTACTTGCTAGATTCGAGACAACTGCATATAGATATGCTCGTTAAACAATCTAAAAGAGTTTAATATTGCAGATTCTGATAATAAAAGCCGTGGTGGTCAAACGGTTTGTCCGTTGGAACATAATCTGATGTACGGACATCGTAGTCGAACCTACGGAGGTTCGAATCCCGGCACGTACTAAAGATTTTTTCTGAATTCGCGCACATTAATTTAAATTAGTAACACTATCGGCTGACGGTGAAGGAATCATCGTGAGGAAACCTGAACCTGAGAAATGTTCTTGTACTGTATGTAGGAAGATATGGAACTGTGGATTTCTTGAAGTCTGAAATCACCAATACGTCGTGGATCTCTTTCAGATAATGATAATATGCGTGGTAACCTAATAATTTGTAGATTCAACTGAAAAAGAATCTCTCTTCTCGCGGTTCTTATTATAAAAATAATATAATAAATAAAAATAATATATATATGAAAATAAGCAAAACACAGTCTGTATAATCTGTAGTGTAATATTGTTGTGTATCGCGCGTTACGGCTACAGAGCGGGTAGCGCCTCACCTACTAACTGTCGGTTAAACTTTACTGAAACTATTCCGCTTGAATACCCTTATTATGTTTAATATTATACGGTACTGCATGTATCTGTAAGTAGTTGAATAGCGGATCTAAACGGCTATCGTTTAATACTAAACTTAAGAGCTAAAGGCGTTAATGTTTTCATTATCTCATGTTTTATATAGATTTTTGCAATAAATAAATCCTGTTTCATTGCAATACTTGAAGCTACATCGATCGACGTAGCCACTAACCGAAACTAGTATAAATCATTATGAATCGACAGTATATTACACCTATAAAGTAGTCAAAATCTAAATATAATTAACGTTTATGGTCCCGAGTAACCGGAAGAGAGCGCCACCTGCCTGATTGGCAATTAACTAATTGAAACTCGGGACGAGCTGCGACACCACTTCCGGAAAGCGTTCGCACTTTGCGAAACAATATTAATATTTGGTTACGATTCAGATCGTACTCTCGTCTCTACCATTCCGTTTGTAACGTGTACAATTAGGTAGGTAGGGGAAGGGGGGGCATGATGGGGTAGCTAAGGGAAATAATAAAAATATAGCATAATCAGTATGTCTATTACTCTCATTAATTTATGACACGTTATGTCATTAATCTAACTATGTTTTGGTACAGTCTTTGGAGAATCAACATATCACATTTTTAAATAATTATTAATTTATAAGAACATTATGAAAAACCATCTTGCCCCATACTATGGGGTATGACGGGGTAATGAAATTGGGGCATGATGGGGAAGACTAGTCGTCCTCACAAAACAAACAAATGTGTATTTCCTCCAGATCTTCATCGTCCACGCCAGCACAAGCGTTGTGAGCCCAACGCCCACAGAGCTGGCAGCCTACCCAAGGTTCTGACGATGTCAAAAAATTGTTGTTTATATCATTACAATATAAGCAAATGGCATCTTCATCATTGTTTTTTTGTTTTTTGGCTGAGTGTATGGCCTTTTGTTTGTTTGTAGTATTCTTTTTAAGGCAAGGATCATTTGGATTGGATGTTTTCCCCGGCTTTTTCAATCCAGCTCATTTTTATAAGGAGTCGAGGTTATTATGGCTGTTTTTCCTCGGCGGTATTGTTTCCTTTTTTCAGTTCGTTGAACAGAAGGAATGGGCAAAATATCACTTGGGGATGCATTGTCGAAGCTGGACGTCAGATCCCGGCATGCTGCACGAATCGAAGGTTCAGGATAATAAGAACATCCAGGTTCAGGTTCTAGGACTGTTGTTTTATCCACTCTTGTGACATGTTCGTAACATTCGGTGATTAAGTTTGTTCCAGGTGGAGTGGAAGATGTCGTTGTAGCTTCAGGTTCTGTTGCAAGAGTTTCAGTATGAGAATTTGTCATGACTGTTGAAGATACAGTTGTGACTATTGTTGTTGAAGACAGACATGGCACTGACCCAGATTGAAAACTTTCGGCTTCTGATACCCTTTGATGTTCTACATTCGATGAGTCTGCAATATTTTGTATGTTCGTAGTTTCAGCAGAAATAAAATCAGCATCAGTAAAATTATTTTGATTATAGGGCCATATACCACATTTTCTAAATGAATTAATAGCGGTAGACATTGTAGCCGCCTGAACGTATGCATTACCAAATATTTCACTTATCTGGAATACAGTTACCACACGTCCAGGATGTGAACGCAACCAACCTGTAACAGCATGATCGTAATAAGTACTGAGTGGTTTCATAAATGCTACGTCTGCAGGCTGCATTTTGTGTGTGCAGTGAGGAGGAAAACAAAGTATAATTACTCCATTTTCACGAGCTAGATCAATCACTTCTAAATTTTGAGTATGACTTACATGACCATCTAGAAGCAGCAATACGTGGTTAGTATGAGTAGCTCCGGAAAATTTGATGAAATGTTTAAACCAAGTCAAAAATATTTCTGATGTTATCCAGCCTCGAGGATTGCAAACTGCTGTAGTACCTGGTGGAGCATGATCTAAAAGTTCTGGCTTCATTCGTTTCCTCGGAAAAATCATCAGTGGAGGCATGTAGGTTCCAGCAGCGTTAAAACATATTTCTACTGTGATAGTCTGCCCTCGTTCAGCTGATGATAACGAACCCACTTGTTTTCGTCCTTTCATAGCTAATATTTTGCTCTTGGTTTTAGACACAACGGATATTCCAGTTTCATCACAGTTATATATTTTGTCAGGGGTCAATTCATACTTATCATAAATATCTCCGAGCAACTGATAGAATTTACTTACGGCCACTTTATTGAACCCCATTGCTCTAGCTGCTGATGTGGCTTCAGGTTTGCGAATTGATAAATTTTGATGACGTTTCAAAAAACTTTTAAGCCAATCAACGCCTGCCATTTCTTTATCAGTATTAAAATTGTGTGCCTTACCATTTTTAACCGCCAATTGATATGCTAGACGTCGTAGTTCGATAGTTGTTAGTCCAAAAAGACGCTGTTCCATATATTTCAGATATGCTTCTATTTCACCTTCTTCTTTAGGTGTAAATATAGATTTTTTCGGGCCTAAAGGTAAACCAATAGTAACTTCACCCACTTCCTTCATTTTCTTAACATATCGCTCTAAAGTAGTCTGAGGCACTGCGTATGCAGAAGCAGCTTTCTTGTATCCCATCTCTTTGCTGAACACTTTATCTACAGCTATTTTCATAGAATCTATCGACCATTCTCCTCTTTTGGTTTTTTTCTTGTACGTACGTACCATGGTTTTACCTAAAAAATAATAAATTAATTTTAATTATTAAGACACTTAAATGAACCCACACTCATAACCCCATCTTGCCCCAATACCCCATCATACCCCACACCCAATACCCCATCTTGCCTCATAAGGTCACTCTGAACAAAAAAATAATAACAAATAAAATGTTTAACGGATTACTATAAACAACATACCATATCAAAATAAACAACACTAGTTACTAAAGATCAAAAAGATATAGTGGGATGATCATATTTACCTTAAAATTATGACGTTTAACCTTACAAAAAATTAGATCGACGAAACGCTAAACCACTTTTTCGTTTGTAAACAAAAGACGCGTGCACTCCCGCTCACAGTTTCTCTCGCAATAACCGTCGGTTGAATGAGGCTTCCTATTGGCTTATTGTTTTATATTCACAAATGTCTAGTTTCTTCTATGTGTGGGGTTCCCCGTCTTACCTCGCTACCCCGTGATGCCCCCCTTTCCCCTAGAGATGAGTTAAACATAATAAATAAAGTATGAAACAGTTCGAACGAATATTTGAACTAACTGTACGCATGTTTAGTCTACTTCAGTAAATACAGACTAAATAAATAAATCAGACAATTTTTAAATATCACATTTTATGTAATATATGAATGAATGAGTAAACAAAAAAAAACTCTTAAAATTGAGATAAATAAAAAAGTAAATGCTTTTATCAGAATTTATTCTAAAAATATAAAAAATAAGAAGAATGAGCCGATAGGTGGCGTTTAAAATAATGTCACGGTACATCGTTACGTGTGATGGCTGCAACTACTACCACGTTAGACGTGTCACATCAAAACCATATAAGCTGCGGGAAAATCTCCAAATCATCCATATCCATATTAATTATAATAATTATTTAATTTATTGAATTATATAATGCTACTTTTAGCCAGGTTTTCAATTTATCAGGTCTGCACGCACGTATTACACCTGAATAAATATAACAAAATAAATATAATACCAGATGTATTATTAATAATTCATATAATCTTATTCTTTTGGACTTTAAAGTAATCGAGGGACTACATAATAATCACTTATGAACAAAAATATAGATTACGATCATTCAAGACGTTTTCAGTTAAATCCACGTTCATATTTTGTATCAGATAATAAAACTACGTTATATCTAAGTAACATGTATAATTCTAATAAGATTATATTTTAAATGAACTCGAACAAAATCTAGAACTCTGACTAGTTAACAAACACGAAGAAAGAATTTATAAATAGGAAACCCGGTAGGGATTTTTTCGGCACTTTGAGCAATCACGCACGCACGCTTAGTCCGGTTCGATGGCAGCTGGCACGTTCGAATTCAATACATTTTATTTGATTCTCTGAATACCGTTTAAGGAAACTAAATACATAGTAAACCAATACTGGACGATAGAGTTCAGAGAACTAGTTCAGCGTCTCGGATCGCTTCCAATTACACGACGTGCACCAATCTGTATCCCGAGAGAACCGTTTCTGTCTCCTTTAGATTAATTGTATCCAATCCCAGAGACAGTGTTGCCAGCTCCGGCTCACTGCACACGCTCTGAGATCGAGATAAATGTTCACTTCCAGTGATGCCATAGTAATCAACAGCGGAACATCCTGGTTTATACATGGGTTTCAATCCAACAATGAGCTGTTAAGACTTTATAGGAGCACGAAAAAGTGCCTTATGGTGGATACAATATGATCCAAAAAAAATCGCGACAAATATGAATTTAGCAGGCTTCTCTACAACTAAACATACAATAACTGACCATGGAGGGTAACAAACTAAAAGATTTAAGCATTTATATCAGAAGTGAATCTTTCTTGCTTATCAGTACCTAAAGACTATGTTTGCATATGTTATTTTTAGTAATCACATTTTTTTAGATGGGGAAATCCGTTATGGATTCACCACCCTCCCGAGGGAGAGAGTGGGTTATGTCCGACTCGCACGGACTAAAATCCCATGGTTGCCCACTATCGCCATAACAGAGGACACGGGATGACAAGGCACTCCGTATGTCGCCCCAGCGGCCGGTCCAGGGTGACGCTGAGCCTCCTGCGCTAAAAGAAAGACAGCCTGACAAACATACAGTCTCCCAGACGGCCGAACCAGTGCAATGCAGAGGACGGCCCCTCGGCCCCTCTCCCTTTGGTCGGGCTTATGGACGAACGTAGAATGCGAACGAATAACCTCCCCACGTTCACCCTGGCAGCAGCAGCAGCTGTACAATACGCTACCTTGTGTCCGGGCTGCCCACACCGGAAGCACAAGTTACTTCGGTATTCCTCCGACGGGCGCAACGTCCGGGTGCGGCCCACGCCAAAGCACCTGAAACAGTGCATAGGCTTCTGCTGCAGGAGCCGCACGCTGGCCACACACCAGCCCACTTGGAGGCGAACTCCCTCCACTAGCGACCTCGCTGAGGCAACGGGGAGCGAAACGTGCACGCTACCCATTCCTGCCCCGAACGTGCGTATAATGCCAGCCTTTATTAAGGTAGGCTCGCACCCCCCCTTCAGCGTTACGGCCGGCACGATCTATTCTGTGGAGACCGTGTAGTCCAGGCCTATTATACGGACATCAGCCCGCTTCACAGGCGTCTTGAGGCTAGCAGCGTACGACAATTTATAGTGGAAGAGCCACGCTGAAACTATTACTGGATTCAGCATGAATGGGTTGGCTCGTCCGGGGTAGTACCACCCTCTCACAGAAAACCGACGTGAAGTAGCAGTGCTCGCATTGTTGCGTTTCGTTAGGTCAGTGAGAGCGCCGGAGGCCCACCTCCCCTCTCCTCTCCTCCTCTCCCTCTGCCTCCCCTAAGCCCTTCCCTCCAAAGGGCGGCAACGCACTTGCGACTCCTCTGGTGTTGTTAGTGTCCATGGACGGTGGTGATCACTAAACATCAGGTGACCCACCAGTTCGTTTGCCACTTATAACATAAAAAAACTACATCTCACGGAGCCACTTTGCCAGGCGGCTAGCACTCTCTGTACCTTCAGCAACCTGGAGGATCCGAGCTCCGGTCACTGTCTTCCTGACAGACAGGCCTTCAATCCCTAGGCTGTGCAGGTCAATCTCCTGTTTTGCTTTGAGCAACACATCCTTATATTGCACCACCTGGGTCTCCGCTGCAGGCAGCAATGGCAGAACCACCGTAGCATTGCGCGGGACCGAGGGGAATTTCCTCTTGGGACGCTCCTTGGCTAAAGCAGGAGCCGAGACTACCGCCTTAGGCGCCGAGGGAGCAGTAGGAGCCGCCGCAGCCTTCTTCGCCTTTTCCTTCTTTTTTCGACGAGACACAGTCGCCCACGTCGCATCCGGGGCCACCGTAGCAGAAAGTGGGATCCAGTCCATTCCGAAGACTGACTCCTGGGGAGGTGGAATATCCCATTCCAAGCCTAGCGTAACCAGTCAAGAGAGTCGGCAGGTTCTACCCGATATAACATTTTTCCAGGTTTAGCTTACCTTCATATATATCACTTAGAACTTGTTAAGAGGATAGGCATATGTATTACAATGATGTAAGGCTACGAAGTTGTAACTGATAGTAAAGTTTGCTTTCCCTTTATTCTCTTTGTGTTTTATTTTGAATATTTATTTAAACTATCTGACGCTGTCATTTAAAAGTGTCTTTGTAGTTTCGTAGGGATTGGCAGATCGGAGAAGGAACTCGGTCGTAATGGCAACTAGTGAAAGGGTGACAAAACTAGCTGAACTTCGGTTTGGGAATGCAGTTCCGCAAAAATGAATCTGCTGTGGTTTACAAATCGTAAAACCCATTATTAGACACGCGTAGGCGTGTCGCTTTCAGATATCAACCAATATGTAGATAGATCGTAATCGCTAACACGTAACACATAAAAGTGAAGTGATAATTGTTATGGGATGAGCCATCATGCTGCCAAGAGGCTTACAGTAGCTACTGCTGGTAAACATCTTGGACATTACATTGGACATTACTTCACTATTTCATTACTGGATTTCAATTTGCTTATCATCAAGTACAAAGATGTTATTCGGACATCCTTCAATAGAAAACAAGAATGAATTTAGGAGTGACCTCGATAGCAGTACACTGTTTACGATTCATTAATTGATGAGTTACGTTAACGAATCAACTTTACATAAACATGATTCATAAGGTAGTGTTTCCGCGTGAATTGAAAACAGATGAACTATTTTTGGAGTTGATTAGTGAAGGATCTGGGTCGAAGCCACCTGCACATAAATCAGTGACAAATCCCAATGAATGCGCTCTCTCGGTCCGGCGGCGGCGCTTTGATTTGTGTGCCTCGTTACTGTTTACTAGGCCAACTGTGGACTTTTATCCGCTGCAATGTACCTTTTGAATAGTTTTAATGGATTTCCAATTTTACATCGCAAACTGAACGCGTAATGTATGTGTGTTTATAAATAACTTTAATAAATAACGTTTCGTATGCATGTTCCATCGTTTATTATGCCTTTGTTCTCTTTTTACACATCGCTTGTTTATAGTTAACTGTTATTGAACGCAGTATGTTTCAGCTTAATATATAATCTGTTGTTCGGTTTCCAGAAACTGTTATATTTACTTAATTCAATGTTTACTCAATTAATTTTCAAATCGTTCTAATATAATTATAATAATATATAATAATTATTGTTAAATAACATTCAGTTCTAGGATATATTTAAGTTTCGTTGTGGTAGCGTATACATTCACATTTATAAATGCCTATAAAAATATTCTAAGACGAGTTAGTTATTATTACGACAAATAATATTGTAATACATTATTATTAGGCAATGCATAACAAATTATTGAAGACGTACTTTTTCTGCTACTAATTATCCGTTATTCAATTGGTTAGTAAATATATAGGAGTGAAAAGGACAACACTTCAAATTGTTCACACTCAAAGCCACGTCGTGTAATTGTTGACAAATTACATTACAATACAAAACAACAAATTAGCCATTAGCATAATTAATGACATTAGTTTATAATAATTGTTGTTGTACATTTATAGAATAGCGTAATGCTTTATAGAGTCGCTATTGCAATTTTCAGTGTTAAGTTGGTATTGAAATTATTCTAATTACACAAAAACATCATGTACTTTTTCGAAACATTCATACATTCTGGACTTACATTTAACTAAAAAACAATTCCAATTGTAACTACTTACTTTATTTATTTCAATATATTATAATTAATTTACTCAACAGAGATATCTACCGTCGTACAAAAATTAAAAATAAAATACATTGAAAACAATTTGAGACGAATGTAAATAGCATACAAAAGAATCTTATAACATGATGTATTGATGCTCTAACAAATAGGGTCAACAAATAGAGTTTACTTTGATTTGTGTAATACAATCTCGTGGAATATCAAATAATCATAAATTGGAATAAGCTTCATAATAAGCAATGAGTGAGGAGAGATACCGACCGAGTCTACGCTCTTATTCGTATTTGATTAAATTTATTCCGAAGAGGTACGATTCACACCGCACGACGCACGACGCGACACGAAGCGACGCGACATCGACACTATTATTCAGCAAGCCATAGGGTTGCTTAATATTCAGATGCCAAAGCAATCATAGCGTCACGAAATATATTCACCGATATAGCTTTAATAAATAAGATATTTGAATAATGTATATGTCTGTCAATGCAAAGATCCCGTCTACCTTCAAATATTGCTATACACGTTACATATTAAGCTTCATCTTCTAACACGAAGTGTGCTTGTTAACGCGACCAAACCAGTTTGAGAGAGAAGCGGGGAGAGGGCGGCGCTCGGGGGTGGAATGCACGCGACGCGGCGGAGGCTCGGCCTCGCGCCATTGCGGATTCAGACTGCCGCCACACAACCACATACTTATGTAACGTAATAAATTAGTAAAACATCAACAAAATAGTATCATTCAACATAGTTTTTGGTGACCTGCCGACGTGATTACAACATACGAATATAAGAAGACGTGATTACAACACACGAATATAAGAAGAAGTGATTACAAGACGTGACAACATAAGAAAAATTGAATAAAAACTAGCAAGTGGATTTGCATCGCCGCGACGCGACGGGCTTATATTGGCATGCGCCTAGTCACGTAGGCCATATCGCATGTCGTGCTACTACATCTGCGCTTCATTTGCATATTTTGGAAGTGCGTATTTATTGCTTGTTTGTTTTAATTTACTTATTTTTTAATTATTATTTTTAGTTTTATTTTCATATTTGAATATTTGCGCCTACAATGGGTACCTTAAAGGAATTAATTAAACTAAGAGCATCTGAACGCAATCGAATAACATTGTTTGAAAAGTTTCTAATGCCATTAACCACTACATTGCCTGAAAAGTTAACTAAGCGTAATGTAAATGAACTTTCAATTCGGTTGAATAAACTACAAGAAGTGTCTCGCTCCTTTGAGGAAATTCAGATGAAAATAGAACAATTAGATGAATCGGATGATAGTGAAAAATTCCTCGAAAGAGAAGTCACTGAAAATAAAATATTCACATTATGTGCTCAGGCCCAAGAAATCCTTGATTCGTGGGAAAGTAGTAAAAGAGAAAGTAGTTCGATCAGCGATTGCCCCACGAATACAAGGAATGTGAAGTTGCCTCCATTGAAAATTCCACCATTTGACGGCACCTACAACAAGTGGCTAGAATTTCGGGATATGTTTTTGTCTTTAATTCACAATAGGGATGACATCGACGATGTTAATAAATTTTATTATTTAAAGTCTAATCTAGAAGGCATAGCAAGCCAGGTCATTAGTTCTGTCACAGTTTCTGCTAAAAATTATGAAACTGCTTGGTCTCTACTCTGTGAGAGGTATAACAACAAACGTCTACTTATCAATGAACATCTGAAATGTTTATTTTCAATTGAACAAATGATTAAGGAGTCAGATAAAGGTATACGTAACTTAATTGATACATTATTAAAAAATTTAAGTGCATTAAAATGTTTAGGTCTTAAAACTGAAGAGTGGGATGCTCTTATTATTTATATGGTTTCAGCAAAGTTGGACACTGTGACTTTGAGCAAGTGGGAAGAATTTCGGAGCAATGAAGATACACCTTCTTTAGAAGAATTTTATTCCTTTTTGCGTCTTAGGGCAAATATATTAGAAACAGTACACACAAGTAAAATTTCTTCACTTTCGAATAATAATAATAGTAAAAATGAAAAACGATATAGTTCAAACAAATCAAAATCCTTTATTGCTGCTACTGGAAACAACACTAATAACAACAACAATAATAATTGTATTTATTGTACAAAAAATCATAAGTTACATGAATGCGTAAACTTTAAATCTTTACCTATAGACGAACGTAATTCAAAGGTTTATCAATGGAAAATATGTAGTAATTGTTTGCGTGGTGGTCATCAGTCGTTTCAGTGTAGATTAAGCGGTTGCAAAATCTGTAACAGAAAACATAACACATTATTACACAGACAAACTAATCAACAATCTTCTTCATTACAACAACATGGTCAACAACAGATTTTACAACAACAAGTACAAAATCAACAACAACTACAAAATCAACAACAAATACAAAATCAACAACAACTACAAAATCAACAACAAATACAAAATCAACAACAACTACAAAATCAACAACAAATACAAAATCAACAACAACTACAAAATCAACAACAAATACAAAATCAACAACAACTACAAAATCAACAACAAATACAAAATCAACAACAACTACAAAATCATCAACATACTTCTACTTCTACTACATTATTAACAACAAATCCTACCTATATAGACAACAATAATGAAATTAATTTAAATGAAGATTCTACTTCATTAATATCAATGTCTGCTGTCTCTGTTAACCAGGCTCTTCTTTCGACTGCTTTGGTTAATGTGACAAACAATGGCACACAATTCATTTTAAGAGCGTTACTGGACAGCGGTAGCCAGTCGTCATTTATAAGTAAATCCGCCCAAGAACGAATTGGATGTTCTAAATTGAGAAATATAAATCAATGCGTTTCTGTCTGCCTCATAAGACAATTCCTATTCATAAATTAAGCATTCCGAACAAAATTAAACTAGCTGATCCTAAGTTTTATCAGTCATCCCAGATTGATTTGCTATTAGGTGCGGATATATTTTGGGATTTGATTGGTACACGTAGACTAAGGTTAGCAGAAAGGGGTCCTATTTTGCTAGAAACAAAATTAGGTTGGATAGTGTCTGGTCCAATGGAGGGCAACATAAATTCGAATAATAAACGAATACAATGTCATTTTAGTCAAGATATAAAACAACAATTAACTAAATTTTGGGAACTAGATGATATTTCTTCGACTAAATTTGAGTCTAAGGACAATGAATACTGTGAACAACTATTTATTAATACAACTTCACGTGATGAGAATGGTAGATTTATTGTACAGATTCCACTTTGTGAGTCACCGGAAGCATTAGGTAACTCATATAATACTGCAGAAAAAAGACTGTTTCAAATTGAGAAAAAATTTAAATGTAACCCTGTTCTTAGACAAAATTACAATAATTTCATAAATGAATATAAAACATTAGGACACCTAAGTGAAGTTTCAAAACTCTTATCTGGAGAAAAAATTTAAATGTAACCCTGTTCTTAGACAAAATTACAATAAATGTCACAAACGTTTTTAATGGATGCACAGAGATGAGTCAATTCCAGACATCACCATCGTTTACATATTGATCCACTCTATTAGCCTTTTGACACCAAAACTTGCTTGACATGGCGCTTATATTCGCAATCCGACAAATCGGTTATAATCATCTACCGGGGTCAATTATAAATAAAAACTAACCTACATATATTGGCGGTAATGTAAAAAATAGCTTGAGAGTTCTATGGACCCCTAGTTGGAACCAAGTTCCTTTCCCTTTTTTGTATACGTTTACTATATAGTCAGTATAGTTGACAAATAAAATATCAAGTTCATATAGTTTAATTGTAAATTAAACGATAAAATATATTCATAAAATAAATAATGATAAATTAAACACTGAATGATATCATAACTATTTTCAACTTGTATTAAAACTTTTTCACAGTTCATTGTATAAAAATATAAATATTAAAAAGATATGAGCACGACGCGTCAACTGTCACTTGCCTGTAACTATTCGTCTAAGAGTTAGCAACGGTTTCGACAGCGAATTCCAATAAGTCAGTTTTTCATATATCTTTATGTTCTTCCGAACAGCGTGCGGGCTACCTGGCTGCCGGTAAATGTTGCGTTTATTAGTGCATATCATTTACAGGCAAAAATATTGATTTTTAAATAATTTTAGAATGTTTTATTTTTCACTAACTTTGAAACGCTGCTAAAACATGAAATTATTATTGCCAGACAATTTTGTTATTAACAATAATGTGCCTGGTGCTATTTTTTGTAAATAAATGTATGTTCAAACCATGTTGAGATACCTGTAATTTTAATATTATTTTATTTAGACATAAAAAAGGGTAAATTAAAAATAATATGTATAGAATAACTTAGCTGTAGCTATAGTTTAGCGCAAAACTGTCTGTATGATATAGATAATGATAATTGTGGCAGCGCCTGTTATAGTTATACGCATGTATTCAAGATGGCGTCAGTCCCAAGTCATATGTCTACGTTTACCGTGGTATCCTGAATCCTGTTTGGAAGGGCATAATATATCTTCATATTAAAGAACCAGCTTTTCTAAAATTCTCGTTTTTCCAAATTTGCTGGCTCTTGTACTAAGGTGTCGCAAAAAAGTCTAGTCTACGGAGGGTCGGGGAACAGTTCTTCCACGACCCTCGCCACCACTTCCGGCTCGAGGTTCTGCGTCACCGGGGGCGCCTGGCCACGGAATTTCTTCCGGGCCACCCGGTACGGGCGCCCCCACGGATCCCTCTCCAATTCCCGAAGCATCTCCTCCCATGCCTCGTCTTTTGCTCGGCTGATGGCGACCTGCAATGCTTTCCTGCAGGCCCTGTAGTCGCGGTAGATCCCGATTCGTTCTCCTCCGACGGCTGCGCCCGTACAACCGCCGGGCCGCGGAGCAGGCCACACGAAGATTAGCAATCTCGTGCGACCACCAGTACACCGCCCTTCTGTTAGGGCGGTGCACGGTCCGCGGCATCGACGCGTCGCAAACCTCCGTGAGAGAGTGACGGAGGCGGGCTGCGGACGCGTCGATATCACTGTCCGGGGGGGACAGGCACCAGGCCTGGACGATGGCCGCCTCCTCTGCCATCTCCCTATCGAGGCGGCTCATCGCCCAACGGGGGAACGTCGCACCCCCCCTTGGGGGGCGGGTCAACGGTCCATTGTGGGAGGTGGAGACCTCGAACCTGATGTATCGGTGGTCCGATAGGGTCTCCACCTCCTCTATTACCCTCCACCCCCGAACACGGCGTGCGACCGAGGGGGTAGCGAACGATATGTCCACTATAGAGCCCCCGTTATGTCGCACGCACGTGTAGGCGTTCCCCCGGTTGAGGAGGGACAACCCATGTTGGACTGCCCACTCCTCAAGTGCCTCGCCACGCGGGTCTGTGGCGGCCGCTCCCCACGCCCTTGATTTGGCGTTAAAGTCACCCATAAGGACGATGGGGAGCGGCTCAAGCCGCCTCACGACCGGCCCCAGCGAATCCAGGAAGGACTCGAATTCGATGAGGGGCCGGTTCGGTGAAAAGTAGACCCCGAGGGTCGCAAAACCCCGCGAGGCGACCGCCACGAACCCAGATCCCCTCTCTTTAACTGAGAGGGGCAATCCCCCCCCGGATAATACCGCCACGGAGCCGTCCACGTCTCCGGCCCAGTGAGGCTGGTCCGGGACATGGTACGGCTCCGCAACAACAGTTACATCAATAGCCCACTCCACCACCGCCTGCGAGAGTAGGTCCTGGGCAGCGGCGGAGTGGTTCAAGTTTCCTTGGAGGTAGCTGCTATGGGCGTATTCCATTACTCGTCCATAGCAACCACCTCCGTAATCCCCTCCTTGAACAGGGGGACTTTTCCCTTCACAGGGGGAGGCCTGCATTTAGCCCCTCCCATTATGTGAGTTGCCGGAATACCGGCTTCTGCGCATACGGTACACCGCGGTTTTGCCGCTTTGCAGTGCTCTGCACGGTGTCCGTCTTCGCTAAATCGGTAGCAGGTCGTCTTCCGATCCGCCAATGACGGGCACATCGGCTGGGTATGGCCCAAGCCCATACACTTAAAGCACCGTAGGGGCCTGCTATTCAGTAGCTGGACCCGGGCTACACTCCATCCGATTAGAAGACGGCCGGCATCAACGAGCTTTTTGGCAGCGTCGATGGGGAGGGACACGAAGAGTGAATTGGTGCCCCTCCTGTTGGCGCGGAGCTCTCCCGCCCTCAGTTGGGTGAGCTGGCATGCTCCTGCCTTTAAGATGGCTTCGACGGCCTCATCCCAGGACACTGACTCCTCAATCCCGATGATTCGGATGTCCGCGCGTCGTACCGGCCGAATTACCGTAGCCAACCCTGCTAGCGATGCTCTGATGCCCGCCGTAAATTTGTCAAGTTGCTCCGGAGTCTGGGCTCCCTTGACTTCCAGAACTCTGGCCCCGGTTGCGCTCTCCCGGACCGAGATAGTGGAGATCCCGTATTCGGCTAGCGGAACCTGCATTCGGCAATTTACCCTAAAATTACTACCTACAACACATCTACAACATGCACTACATCTACTACCAATACAGAACATGCACCTATTTGTACTAAAAAATCTACACAAATAAATAAATTAATAGATTTTGATAGATATTCAAAATTACTTACCTTACAAAGAGTATTAGCGTATGTCATGCGTTATATTTTCAATCTCCGTAATCCAAGTTCTAAGAGGGTTGGTCCTTTAACCTGTGAAGAATTAGGAATTTCATTAGAAAAATTAGTAAATTTACATCAAATGGAATGTTTTCACAATGAATTATTAATTTTATCTAAGCAAAAGCAGTTATCGAATAAATCAAATATATTATCACTTACTCCATTCGTTGATCAATATGGTATACTTCGTGTTGGGGGTCGTATCCAAAATTCTCTCGAAATTTATACAAAGAAACATCCGGCGTTATTAGAGTCTAATCACAATTTTACTAAATTATTATTTATACATACACATAAAACTCTTCTACACTGCGGGCCACAGTTGCTTTTAAATGATATAAGACAACGCTTTTGGCCTTTAAAAGGAAAAAATTTAGCTAGAAAGGTGGTAAGCAATTGCCTTCGATGTAGAATTTTGAAGGCTCAAAATATTAATCCCATCATGGGAAACTTACCTGCTCCTAGGGTAACGCCGAATCTTCCGTTCCAAGTAAGCGGTGTCGACTTTGCTGGTCCCTTTTATATTACTGATCGCAAAGGTCGTGGATGTCGAATTAGTAAGTGTTACTTATGCCTTTTTGTTTGTTTGGCAACTAAAGCTTTGCATTTAGAGCTTGCTAGTGATCTCACATCTGATATATTTATACTCTGTTTGCGACGATTTATTTCTCCAAGAGGAAAACCCAGTAAATTGTACTGTGATAATGGTACCAATTTTGTAGGCGCAAATAACGAATTAGCAAATTTTTTGAAATCAAGCAGTGAAGACGTATCTTCTTTCACATCCAATGAAGGCATAGAATTTAAATTTGTACCCCCTTATTCTCCGCATTTTGGTGGACTTTGGGAAGCAGGTGTAAAGTCTGCAAAATTTCATATGACAAGGATTTTGGGAAATCAACATTTGACCTTCGAGGAGCTGTCCACCCTATTTATCCAGATAGAGGCTATTCTCAACTCCAGACCATTAACACCACTATCTACGGACCCTAATGACTTGAGCCCGCTAACGCCGGGTCACTTCCTCATTGGGAGACCACTAATGATGTTAGTGATGGAGCCGATGGAGTAACAAGAGTGGTTGAGGTAATCACTAGCAGGGGCATTGTACGGCGAGCTATTAATAAAATTTGCCCACTCATAGCTACAAACCTCGAAACTCCTAGTTTCGACGGGGGGGAGGATGTTAACGCGACCAAACCAGTTTGAGAGAGAAGCGGGGAGAGGGCGGCGCTCGGGGGTGGAATGCCCGCGACGCGGCGGAGGCTCGGCCTCGCGCCATTGCGGATTCAGACTGCCGCCACACAACCACATACTTATGTAACGTAATAAATTAGTAAAACATCAACAAAATAGTATCATTCAACAGTGCTATAAATAGCGTTTTACCGCTCACAACTCCAAACATAATTTGTAACAACATATATTCAAGCGTGCATTAGTGTATGCTGCTAAAGATAGACGCTATTATGCACACTTCATTCTCTGATCATTTAAATTATTAAGATTAAAGATAAAATACCTAATTTTACTACTAGCCATGCTCGCTGCTTCTTACTCATTTATGGTGTAATTTATAATGGTATAATTTCAAAAAGTATTATTAATAATTACTATAAACTTTTCATTTTAAAACAGCATTAATTTGATATTGAATTTCATTACCAATTTCAGTAATTTCATTTCATTTCTTTTTGTTACCGTTTTTTACAACACTTTATGATTTCTAAAGTAGTGTGGCTGGTTTTCTAGCCTGTCAATTTTAAAATGATACATATTTTATGTACAACGTATAATTAAAATCAACTGCCTCTTCAATAGGATACAGTGACGGCACTGTACTGCATAGTAAGTTCAATGCAACCCAAAAACAATGGCAACCACCGTGAGAGCCACATCCTATTGTTAGTATTTCTTAACTAGCTGAAATATGACAAACTAAAAGAGAGTCTCTGTTACGGCTTATCACTATGTTATTATTAAAATTGTTATGTTATTACCGAGCAATAAATACAACCTTAAATAAAAAAGAAATCAAGTATAATAACAATTAAGCTATGTATAATGATAAAGAAGAAAATGATGTGATAAAGAAGAAAATGATGTATAAATCTTGATATTATATTATAAAGGTTGACGATAAGTCGTGTCGTATGGTATAAAGTAATCACCTAATGGGACTAGAACAGACAGTACAATTCGAAAATATATTCTAAAGCATTCTATCAATACTCGTAACTGGATCTATTTTTGAATAATTTATGTAAGAAAATACTTTTATATTTTTGTGCGCTGAACAATTTGTTTTATTTTATACAATAATAATATTTTCCATTTTCTTTTTTAGTGAAAATAATGTGTATTGTTTCAAATTTACCACACTGATTTATGAATAAATATTGAATGAAAAGAAGTTTTGTAATATACATTTATGTCTTAAATAAATCATGGAATATTTGTAAGTCATGCTAGCGGCATCGCGGGCACATCTATAGTGCTGTGGAATAAAATGATTCCAAATGATTGTAAAACACATGACTTTATTATAGCTGCTATGCCCGCGACTTCGTACGCGTTTGTTATTATAGATTGATTTTTTTAAGGGTATAGCAATTTGCGTGCTGCAGTATGAACGAACGTATGTTAGTACTAGCGACGAAGTATGGTAACATGAATAATATAATAAACCTTCTCCGTGACAAAATAATGAGGTTTGCCAAACTCCATGGTGATTGGTCTAGCGGTGTTACAAGTTACGAGAACGTAAGAGAAATGAAAAAAAAAGGTCGGCAATATATTTGTAACGTGTGGAACAAGGACAACAACAATTTCAGTTAGATTATTTCAGTAAGTTTAGTTAGATTTATAATTTACCAGAGTATAGTCATTCACTTTGTGTTTTAAAAATGAAATGATATATATCTTACATAAATATTTTAAAAAAAATCCCTAAATAAGCTATCGAAAACGTATGGGTAATATTATTACATTAAAAAAATACCTTTGTACAATCGCCAGCGTTGTCCTTCTCGTAGAGTCGATGTAAATTTCAATAAAAAAAACAAAAACGAGCAAAAATCATCGTAGAGACTCATATACGTTTGAACCCTCGTAAGTAAATAATAACATTAGGGCCCTTTGACCCCAATTGGGAGGCTCGTGGTGCGACCGACCGGAAAATACCGGCCTTAGTTGGAAATGTCCGGCGCTCTGGATATTTAGATTTTAGAGCGCTTTCCGAATTATATTGTTTTAGCTGTTCATTTAGTTTGGATATTGTTATGGTATTGCCACGAATTGAAAATAATTTAAACTTTGCTTTTAGCTGTCTGTCTCTTTTATAGTTAAATATAGTCTATAAAATATGACTTTAGTGTCCCTGACTGCACACTATTGTTTCTAAAGTTCGCTGTTCAATGTTGTTTCTGGCCGTGATCATTAATTAAGCTTATACCCTAAAATATTCAAAGATTGTGGAATGAGAGACCAGAAACAAGTATTCAAGGTTACGTGGAAGACTCAATGGATTTTTCGGTCGCCGCGCTAGTTTATGTGTTCATATTTCAATGAGTAAATTGTGTGAACTGGAATGCTATTGCGAGAGTATTTTTTTTATATAAAAAAAAACAATGTTCTTGGGGTTTTCATCTTTTGGTGTTACACTTAGTCTATGGTATCCAATTCCTGATATTTAAAAATAGATTTGACAGCAACAACCCTATGAGATAAGAGCATACAAATAACCGTTACCTGTGTCCTAATCCAAATTTTCACGACGAAATAGACTATAAATGGTGGTCACTATATAGCATGTATAAGATTAACGGATTCCATATGTTTAGATTTAAACTAAAGTGATTTTAGTTTAAGTAAACAATAAAGTAGTCGTTTAACGCGCTGTGACAATAAAGAAGTGCCTTTGTGGATTCTGTGCGCGTTGACCAAACTGTTTGGTTTGGGACGGACAGGACGCTCCGCCTGTTTATTGTCACCCTAAGGGTACGGCTAAATAAATTCGACTGCGGCATAAGATTCAAGCGGACAGCGATTAATTGTTTTACTGTAACAACCAGATTTGAAAAATCATAGTTAAATTTATATTTTATGACATTAATAGATTTGTTAATAACTATACAATAACGCAGGATAGTATGTATCTTCCCAAGAAGTATAAACGTGACATAGCTACATTGATAGCTTATAATATAAATAGGTTAAGTGACTCAGCGGTATCGTCTAGTTCACCTAATGATACTATGATTAAATTTTTAAACTAGTAGATAAGACAAAGGAGCAGTGTAATATCACTTTGTATCACCAAAATATTAATCGCTTCTCCGGCAAAATATTAGATATAGAATTATTATTAAATACAGAGAGACTGGATATCTTATGTTTTACGGAAACATGGCTTAAACCTAATAAAATGATATTTAATGTACCCCATTTTTCGGTTGCCAGTGTATTTAATAGAACAATCACTATCGGTGGTGGTTGTATTATATTATTCAAAAATAATTTAAAATGTAAAGAGAGGAAAGATATATGCAGTCTCTCCATAGATCGTATTTGTGAAGTGGCTTGTGCAGAGATGGATAAATTAAGCCAGTGAGGATTCGCAGGATGCAATTGGTGTGTTCTGTGATTTGTCTAAGGCCTTCGATTGCGTTGATCATAGTACGCTTATACTTAAATTAAAACACTATGGTATTTGTGGATCTTCTCTCGACCTTCTAGTCTCTTATTTAAAAGATCGCTGTCAGAAAGTTAACATACATGGGGTAACCTCTGCGTGATCGCTTGCTAGAATTGGTGTGCCACAGGGCTTTACACGATACTGGGTATTTTATTAATTTATTCGCTTCCAAAAGAAGCATTAAATTTTTTCTAAGTTTATAATAAACATTTATCACTTTTTGTTTGTGTTAAATTCTTTATTCACAAATCGCTGTAAGCTCATGCCTCAAAGTTGAAGTCTCGTAACCGAACCTAAATAAATACCTATCCGCGTGTTGAATACAGAGCCGCGAACTGTATTGTACTGTGAAATACTGCTATTTACCATATTTTTTTTTGTCGACATTTATATTGATATCGAAGGCTTTAGGGCCGTTATTACAAATGGATTTTTCGATATTGCTTTCCACATTTTCATAGCTCATGAATTGAGAGAGTAGAATGTGGGTCGCGGGTGCGGTGTGTTACTCCACGCGACTCCACTTATGTATGCTGCTTCACGATGTGTGTATTGTATTTTATGGCATTATAATTTAGTGTTTGAATAAAGTGTATAATACACTCCTGATGTCTAAGTTCTTTAAGACAAAAAAATCCATAAATTGAGATTGACTGTCTTTGTGATAACACTGGTGTTAAACAACAAACAAACAGGATTTTTCTTGATCATTTATTCACAGCCCTCTACCATCTTTATATCTTCCAAGGCCACCAGTAATTGTGTGGGTTCTGATAAAAATCAGCGCTATGATAATTTGCTGTAACGCAGTTCTGTTATAATCCATTTGGATGTTGAATGTAATGATTATTTATCCAATTTTAAATTAGCTATATATTCTTCACAGTTCTTTTGAAGCTGAATAACGTTAAAACTACCAAAGGTATTGCCATAGGTCTATAACCATTCGATGCGGAATGTTTTGTAAACGACTCTACGCTACTAACTTTTTAGAATTGACTTAACCCTTTGCTATTTTTTAATGCCCAACGTAGCGGGCGAACATAAGTTAGTTTTATTATGTTCTTCTTATTTAATTTCAATTCAAGTTATTCTTTTCTTTCTTTAGTAAAAGGTTGAATCGATAAAGAAAATGTATCGAGCTTGGTAATGGTTATAAACCAGTGTGGTATTTAGCTATTTGAGGACCAGAGAAAGTTCTATAGCTACCTACGTTTTTATCGCTATGTTTTCCTTCACCATGAAATTTCTAATAGAACCTATATACAAAGTTTCAGACTCTAATAGTACAGTACCTTTATACCTGTAAATAGCTAGTCAAAGCGCGTACTTCCACCAGTTTTCACATTATAAAATGTAAATACCTTATTGGAAATAACAAAGTTAACAGGAACTTATAATGCGTCGGGGAAAAATTTGTGTCATTCAAACAGAGTTTGTGAACCGAACCGGCCTCAGTATTTAACTTCAGAATGTTCTTTTAATGGATTTTAATGTTATTTTTTACGTTTATTCCTCTTAGTTTACGGTCGGCGAAGTCGTTTCGCGAGTTAAAGGATTGATTAAAATGAGTTCTCTGTGTTTGCTGTTTAGGTTAATAGTCGATTGTGGATTTCAATTGATGTTTTATTTGAATTTAGAACGAGTTCCGTAAAGTAATAATTCGCTTTAAGATCTGACGGTGCATATGCTTTATGATTTGTAAAATAAGTATCAAGGAAGCGATATGGCTTTATTACGAATATTAAAACATTTTGGTTCACTTACGGCACTAACAGAGCATCATAGCGTTTGTTACGTAGTTCCAAATGATTTTACGTTGGTAATTCTGTAAGATTTTGTAAAATAGACATTCTCTTCGTATTTAATGTTTTCGGTAGTAACGTATTTTACCGATGATGGCTTACTGGTCTAGTGTTCGAAACTTGCAGCTGTCGTTGTCTGATAGAATTTATGTAATAAGCAAGAGCTTCTATGAATAAAAATATCGTGGTAAAACGATGGTATGGCAGTTGGACGTTTTTTAAACTCACCGTCCGTTAGTTAAAACGCTCTGGTTAAAAATGTGTCTCCACGCACCTATAGGTTTGTCCCAGCTGAAGTCATTTGAAGTCCATACCTTCTTTAGGTCTAGCTTGTTGTTATTTTAGGCTACATTATCAAAGATATTAATATCAAGAGACATCAAATGCTGTCTATAAAGAATACAAAAAAATGCCTTGATTAAATAAGCGCTTTTAATTTAACAGAGATTAAAGCTATTATTCTTTATACATCATCTCCATCTCTAGTCGTATCTAATCCTACAGGTATATTCTCTCGATAGAGGTCGTTAAACGATTGCTCTATATATTATTTGGTATAAATATGATATAGACCGTGGAGCAAAAAAGGTAACATTTCGGTTCAGTACACGTTCCTGATACAACCATATCGCATTAGAGCTAACATATTTATCGTTTCTGCCACCTTTAACAATATTCGGGTCAGCCGACGCAAAACCGCGCCAATGTTTCTCTAAATACAACAAATATTTGATCAAATGTTTTTTTCCGTAGCTTTTCGTAGTTAGATCAGCGCATTTCTAAAATGATGACGAGTACAAAGAGATCAACAATGTATCGTCATTCATCGTTATGATACGATCTGTAAACATTTTTGGAGCTGGATATGTATGAGTATATCTCGAAACATGACAAAGTAAAAAAGTCACTTGAAGGGTTGCTTGCAATGTATTTTTACGTTGCTCGTGATGTAGTTAGATGCAGATTCCTAACACTGCGCTTTATTATTTGATATAATGCTGACTTTGGAAGGCGGTTCACGTAAGCGTGACACTATAGCGAGTATTCCAGTATGTGGTAGCGGGGTAGTAGAGTATTTACTGTCCTTCACTGGACCACTGTCATCATAGATAAGAGGCAAACTAATAAGTGTAACTCGTCTATGTACAACATATAAAATTATATAATTAATTTAAAAAATACTCTAAATTGATACTAAAGAGAGGTAAAGTTAGTGAATTTGGATGTTCACAGTAGTCTCTGGTACTACTGATCCGACTTTAAAATTATTTCACTGTTAGAAAGGTATATTATTCCTGAGTGTTTTGTGTGTATTTTCGATAATAAATCACAATAAATGTAATTAAAATCGCTAAAAAAATATAATACAACGACTATAATACGACGTGCGCTGCTTGAACGGTGTGAAATAATGGAATAAAATCTACAGCAAAAATAAGAATTACCTTTAGTTTTAGCAAAAAGTACCTGACACATATTTTTTTAATAATATCACAGCCAAAAATATGTTTTTATGTCAAAAATAAAATATTTTTTACAAGATCGCGTTTGGAAATACAATTGGAACTTTGCGAGGTTCAGCTAGTTGATAACATATATTCAGGCTTTGTTGGCTTCAAAAATATAATTTTTTGATCAAACATTGGCACCAATATTTAACAATACCTTTCGTATGTTTACGATTCCATACGTTATAGTTGACCGGAACTAAATAAAAACGTTACGTGACCGCCGGCGAACAGACCTGAGGGAGAAGGGTGGGGGCGATAGCGAGAGGGTAACCAAAGCAATTTTACATAATTCTACTACTCCGCTCACTTTAACATATAAGTAGGAAGTGATAGGAAAATGAGCATCAAGTAAATATTCTCCATGTGTCATATCATGCGTCTATACATATAGCATCAATTTTCACGATGAAATATAGAACTGTAAATAAGTTATTATGATGCAACGCTACCTGATGGCGAGTTGTAGTAAACGGATAACATTGACTCCGTGGAGAAAGTGCCAACTGTCGGTGGTAATCCAACGGTGTCGGATTTCATCCATCTCAGATATACCAATATACATTTTTAAATATATGCACATAGCATAGATAAGGCAAACGTTACACTCGTCTAATAAAACATTGTATAAAATCATATGTATCATAAGAAATACAAACATAAATCTTGTCTCAGGTTATACTACTGGATACCTCCCTGCAGGTATTTTATATGGGTTTGCTTAATTTTATTATTGATTTGAGAACTTCTTAAGGTGCGTTGAGTGGTTTTTTTTTGCCAGGAGATAAATTTATAATTTCGCGTCATGACCTGCTAGTAAACGTGACCAGCCGTATTGCCCTTGCGCGGCTTGCGTCAGACGCGTAGTATAGGGGCCTGTGTACATGCAATATTGTATATTAGATATATTTTGCAGCTCATCATACGTTTGATTGATTAATAGACTTTATAAAGATCTATATAATTATTGCTCCGAGTGCCAATAGATATGAAAACCACACTAATATTAATAATTTCAATAAACAAATTCTGAAATTAATATGAAAATTAAAAAAAGAATACATGTATTCCATTGCTTTGACTTTTCACTTCTGTCAGCGGTCCTTATGATTATTGCCTTGAGTTTTTTATTATTATTTTAAATTTATTAATTCTATTTTTGCCCCGGATTCGCCCGCGTTTATATTGATAGGCCTATCTATCGGCAATCCATATTTTTCCAGATAAAAAGTACTCTATGCCCTCTGAGGTCATTCAGCTATTCCGTTAACACTAAAGGGGGCGGAGTGTTTTTGATTTGATTATTTTTGGTGACATAATAAAAAATAAATTTTCTCAAATCTAACGCTACTCGATAAGTGTAATGCAATTACGTTAAAAACAGGCACACATTTTATTTTCCCCTATTAATATATAGATAAGTATTTCATTAGACGTTTGGCTGTCATTAGTTAAGTTTTAGTTAGAATAATAATAAACAAAAAGCTTAAAAACCTGTAACCGACTAGTGAAAAGAACCACTAAAAGGTACGAAACAAGGTAGGTGCTGTTTAATATCATCGTCTTAGTAAGAAGAAAAGCCATTTGATATATTAGATATTCTTATTTATTTATTTCTATTGCAATCCTCTGTCATTTCCACATTAATAACATTATAATTAAATTCGAATACCGTAGACGTGTGTACTAGAGACTACTAGAGACACATCATACATAGACTGCTAAAATCATAACCCTTCCTTTTGGCATCGTCGTAGTGAGAACAAAAAATCCCCATACAATAATAGAAATTTCCGAATTATACGTATTTCTATACAAAATTACAGGTGAAACCGAATAGGAGGTAGTAATAGTCGTATACACGAAATTAAGTTGTTAATCCCGAGACGAAAAGAAAAACTTACGGCAGCAGCGCCCGCGAATAAACCGTTTCCTTCCACCTATACAAAAGCCTGGTACTAGTTCGGAGAACACAACTCATACCATAGTCACTTTACTCGAATTCAACTCGATTACTAATCGATGTAATTTGATCTAAAACTACAATATTAAAATCGATGACATTGATGCGAATAACATGATAATTATTTATCGAATCAATATATACAATTCTGAATTACAATCGACTTTATCTAAACATATTTGTAGTGGACAGATAGTAAGGGTCCATATACGACTCAATCTGAACTCGTAACAGAAAGTCGGATGCCGAGAAAGTTTTCGCCAGTCGCGTGTTATTAACCGTGTTTATTTGTTCTTTTATAAAAGGAGCTATGATTTAGTTATCTAACTTTACTACGGCGCAGTAAATATTCTCTTGAAATGAACGAATTGAATTGAATGAAATACTTCTTTCTTAATAACTAATCTATGCATGTAATAAGAATGTAAATCGAACGTGTGAACTTTTCAGAATTTTGTGAAAAAACACCTGTAAAAGTATAAAATATATTTAAATGATTTTTAGAAATGTCAGTCTGTCTGTTTGTTTGAACAGGCATCACTGACAAATTACTGCGTTCACAATAAAACCTCACCAAGAAAACCATAAAGCACATCCTCGAGAAAGTAGTCCTCCCAGTCTTAGTTTCATTAAAATCGGTTCACTGTTTTAAAAGTTATTATAATTTTAATGATGACGGGACTTAAGTACGAGAGAAAGTAGATAAGTAAATGGACTTAATACATTTAGATGATTTTACTAGTGGCAGTCTTTTAACATTAGGTTCCTTACGGACAGAGTCGCGGGCACAACTAGTAGTGAATAATGTTTTACTTTGGAAAAATGTTAAGTTACTAATAGATAACCGAGTTTAAACGTTATATACATGAGCTATTCATATAGCAAAGGTGATCATTATCATTATTCTGAGAAGGCGCTTATGAACATCAAAGCTACCGCCGGTTCGGAAAACTACCCAGTCATCGAGAAGAATCGTCAAGAGACTTGATCTAGTTATCTCTTCATGTTATATATAAGCCATGTTGAGCGATTTTTGATAGAGAAAAACTTATGCATTCGTGTCACCGATAATCCCAACATGCTTGTGACGTATTGCGCTTGCGTCAGACTAGCGACCCGTAGTATAGCGACCTGTGTACATGTTATATTGAGCCCCAATCATATTTATAGTTATTATATTATATAGTTATATTATGTTTGGAGAAATAATATACTTATTATAAGCTTTTATTAAAACATGAAATAACTAAGTGAAGCGCATGAAATCTTTAACTCAATTGAGATAAATTCAATGATGTTGAGAGTAAACATATGATAGTTTGAATTCGTACAAAGTTTCATATAGTAGGGGTTTGTGTTGTAGAACTTTGGACAAACAATATGGCGGAAACCGATGAAGTTCGCGACAGTTGGCGCGTGCATTAACTGTGTTTGTTTGGGATATGATGACGTGCGGTTGTGACGAGTACTTACTCGGGGACTAGGTCAGTGCTGTGACGTCACTCTCTCTTTAAACTATACTCATATCGTTTCATTTTTAAAACACCTACCAAATATTTATTAGATAGTTACGGAAAGGAAGGATAATGTTATTCTATATAGAGTGCATTTTTAAAATCTTAAATCATCATATCATATCATAGACTTGGAAAGGACGTTATCGATCCATTAACAAACAGTGATCATAGCAGAAATCGAAATGTTGACATAAAAATTTAACATTCACAATAATTAAATACTTGAAACGAAATCTCTATTTTACATTCAACTGAAGTCTCAATTCCTTAGAGGTGAAAAGAAATCGGTTTTAACCTCAAACACATCTCTATCAGATGTACTTACACAGTCAGCTGAAAAACGAAAGTATTCCGATATGTAGAGTTATGATCGACCGCCATATAGTTGAAAAAAAAAACATTCACGTCGAGTAGGATTTGTTTGTAACCACTAGATTAGGCTAAGCGAGTTGAGCGAGGCATGTTTTGGCGCGCGTCTGTGGTCTCTGAACAATGATTTTAAAAAAAATGTTACCCTCATTTTATTACAAACAAAAGAACGAATGGAACTAATTTTAAATTATGTAAATTACAAGATTATGAAGAAAAAAAGTATTTCCATCAATTTAATTCTGAGCTCGTACAATTAGTATGACAATGAAGGAGTACTATGAATAAATTTCTTAATGGAAGTGAGTTCGCGCCAACTTTCCTCCGAGCAAGTAATCTTGAATATTTAGCTGTTAAAGGCTGCCCGGCCGTTCATCACACCGTCACGTTGCGTCGCCTAATATACCTACGAATAATGATCTTAATTAAATGAGTTCGATTTCAATGTACATAGCTTGAACCTATTTTAAGGATATACATACACGCTATCATACTTGTCTTATTACTTATACGATTAAACTTTATTGGGAATTTGAATAAATTTATTGCCTCTATTGAATAGTCTAAAGACATATGAGAATACAGGATAACGAGATTGTTTAGTTAGTTATTCGAGTTTTATATTTTTTAATCAACAGTGTAGATGTAATAGTACTATATACGATAAACTGTATGAAATTGATATTTACAAAAGAAAGAAATATTTTTAGAGTATAAACTTAATACATAATTTCTGTGTAACATAAAAACTACCTTCCTTCGTATCGTACCATTATAGGTACGGGATGCATTCTTATGAACAGGTATAACAAGGAAAAACGTGTGAATCCATGTCTTTCGATGCATTATTCAAACGCGGTCCTAGCGAGCTATCGCCAATAATCAATAAAGTTTATGGCAAGTGTAATTACATTTTAACTTGGTAAAGTAATAATTACAGGTCGGTGTAAGAGAACGTCGCAGACAGAGCACTGCGCAGTGAGATAATACTTGAAGCATTAAAAAACTTTTTGATTTTTTCCGTGCGCCGAGACACGGCGACGTTCCATAAAGTTTTGCGCCCAAAAACGTTATATACTCTTGGATTGTGGTGTTACAGTTACAATGACATACGGCCTAGTGCGTGCGGAATCCTTCTTAAATCTTAGTCATAACATTATCTAATCTAATATATACCTTTTTAAATTTTAGTTTCAATAAGAATATTTATTTAATAATGGAAGTACCCATTGCGTGTGATTAAAAAAAATTAAATAACTGTAGGTGAGCATAAACAAATTTCATACAAACCACGTCTGTTGCACTGTGAACCGATCACACGACTGAGCAGCGCTGCATGGCACCTCCATGACATAGGTATTGACAATTCGGTCTTTTACGATTATACTCGGTTCTTGTGGGATGGCCAATTTGTTTTCAGCCACGGACACCGCGGGCGCCGCGCTGCACTCTCACCTTCATTTATTACTATATTGTACATTGTGAACTACGTTTTGTAATTGCTGTACTTTCAAAATTAGTAGTGCTTGTTCGACACCCTTTCTCAAGAATTAGGCGATTAAATGCAAAAGAGAATTTTTCACAACTGACGGCGCGTGCCGAAGTTAAGCGTGCTCAAACAAATAAAAAAGAATCGAGGCAGCCGTAAGGACTGCCGACGGAAGTGAAAACTCAAACCATGAAATAATTGTCATCTCTTTTGAATTTTTAAATTATTTGTAGTGCGAATGACAGTATTTAAATTTTAGGATTTGTTTATTTTAAATTATTAATAAAGACGGTTTTTCATATCTCTTGGCACTTGGAGTAATATACATTTTTATAAAGTCTATTAATCAATCAAACGTATGATGAGCTGCAAAATATGAATATTACATGTACTCAAGCCCCTATTCTCAAGGCGCCTAATGAAGTATTTACTTCAATAAAAAAACATCCACATTGTTTTTACAATAAAGTTCAAATAGAGTGTAACACCCTAACTCTGTTCTATTCTACAATGAATTTGGAAAAATTAAGAAATAACATTTGCTCAGAAAACACATCAGCTCTCTCTCGCACCGTGATGACATAACAGAATTACACCTGCCCCCATTTTTGCGCCCTAATCGTGAACATAATGGTCTACGTGACTTTCCTTACATCGTCGAATAGACAATAGTTTATTTAATTATCACCTCTATCTATCTTTTATTAGGGACTATAGAATCTGATAATTGTATGTTTGTATCGCGAAGCATTTAGTGCTATTAGAAATACAATAATTTGTCGAAATATATCGTTTAATGGAATAGAACTTCAATATAATGTCATTTTATGTGGTTTGTTTTGACATAATTTTAAATTGTAGTTTTTTTTAAATTCATAAATATTGCTGAAAATGCTAATGTGAGTTAGTTTGTTTGTTACGCTTTGTCACGTTAACTATTCAATCGACCATCATCAAAAATATAAACCAGATCGAGTTTCTTGCCGGTTCTTCTCGATAACTGAGTTCTTTTCCGAACCGGTGGTAGCGTTGACGTTCATAAGCGCCTTATTAAGAGCCTATTCCCCCTCTAGATTTCGCGTGTTTACCGACTTAGAGCACATCGTCTTTTTACAGTAGATGAGATTGAGGTCGAATTGCTAAAATTTTATAAAGAATAAAAATAAGTACATTAATATACATCACTTGCGAATCACATAAAGAAATCCTACTGTTATTGTACTCTCAGTTATGTGAAATGAAATTAGATAATAACGTAAGAACAGTTTGTAGATTGGAAATCTGGGAGCGCGCAGGGAACACTTTTCCTTTCAAAAAAACACCCATCCTTACAATGAGCACGTCAAATAAATCACGTCTTCTGACACACATTTGGGAACAAATCGAAGAGATAATCAGGCACGTACTCGGTTTCACGTAAGGGGTCCCGCTGAATTCTTTTTTCGAGCTCAGCCTAGTAACTGCACGTAAATTATTACATGCGAACATTTGCCACCTTAGAGAGATAAGGATTCTGTGTTCAGCAAGATATAACATGAACAGTGGAGGATTCTGAAATAGAAAAGATTGACTCAAGTTACTGCGACGGCATGTTTATCACGTGTGGGGTAGTGGTGATCTGGTCGGGTACGTACTCCTTGTCAAACATATAAACATGATACTTATATGAATGCATCGAATCTTTCTTAATCAAATTACAAGTAAGTAAAACATTTAGAGAGAGACAGAAAGTTAAAGTTTCAAAGAGAAATAAAGAGGGACAGAATGTTTCAAATTGATATAATATTAAATTTTAATATTAATTATTTTCTCGTGATATTATCCCTTTTCGATACACTAAACTTTATCTGAAAAATGTTAAAAAACATAGATAGAATATTAAATAGAAGTTTGGTGCCCCCATGATTTTTTAGGTCCCAATTTGACCCTGCACTGCCGAAGTAAAACCCTGAGAACGTATGATGCGATAACCTGGTCGTAACTCATCCGCCGGCCGATGTCAGGGCAAGTGGGATCTCGGATTTACATACACGGCGCCTACCCTCTATTGATTTATGCCGATTCTGCTAAATTCTTGAATAGCTTCTGGGACCTATATCCTATGACTGGGATCCCGTTTCGAACAAATGTGAGAATATATATACACCATTCTAGCGTTTTTACTTGACCACTAAACGATGACAAGGTCGGAAGTTACGTAAAAGAATTTTGATAGTAATATATCTATACCTATGTATATAGAACAGGCAAAATATTCGGGAGCGAATGTGTTTCGCGAAACCTAATTCTGTCTAAAACTTACAGTTACAAGACATAAAGAGAACTCACCGGAAGAGTTTAGAGTGTAAAAACAGGAAAGCTTAGGGTGGTTCGTTCTGTAAAAGCGTATTGTATCGAGGCTTTCTAGTCGATGGTCTCCGACTTTGAGTTTGATATCAATTTCGTAAGCTCTTTCCACTTATCTAGGGGTATATATTACATGAGATAAGATGGCGTCTGATTCTATCTCTGTAAGGAAAACATTGATCCCCGTGTTTGAGCCCGCCACACTTTAGCTGTGAATCAGTTAACCTGATGTCAGTCATGTGTATAATGTGATTGCACCGTCGCAGATGGAATTTAATAAGTATTGATTCGATGCCACAGCTTCTGGTTCGCTGTAGAGTTTCTGAATTATCCAATCCCCTTTTTAGATATAGTTGTAACACCAACCGATATTAAATCTGCAAATTGTAGTGATATGGAAATAAAAGTTTCCATTAAATAAATATAAAATAAACATGTACGAACTCTTTGGTCGGGAAACGTCATCTGGAACAATCCGGGGACTTCTCAGAACGGGAAGATTCTCGATAAACTAGTCGACGTTCTCGCGTTTGACGTCATAGCCCCTCCGGAACCGACCTACTATCAGGACAACTGTCGCCCGACAGTTTTAGATATTGCGATACTTAAGAATGTCACGCTTCGGTTACAACTCATACAAGTTGTACACGAACTTGACTCCGATCACCGACCGGTTATAATGCAGTTAGGCAGTCCAGACGACACCACCCCTCCGACGGTAAGGGTGGCCGATTATAAGCAGTTAGTTAAATTCATTAAAGATAACTTGGATTCCGAAATTTTAAACAGAATTCCGGACGTGTTGGTGTCTAAAGCTGACGCGGATTTGGCCATCGATTCCCTGGTCAACTTCCTTCAGAACGCCGTCAGGGAGACCTCGAGAGAGGTGCAAGCGGTGAACGATCGCCGCTTTATACTCCCTGTCGACGTGAAGGCGTTGATCACGGAAAAGAACGCCGCGACTCGAGCTCACGACACTTACCCGTCTAGAGAAAACCGCGACCGATTGCGATCCTTACGGAAACTAGTCAAGGCCCGTATCCTTGAAATCCGCGATGAAAGGTGGAATCGGTTTTTGGAAAAAATCCAACCGTCCCACCTGGCGTTCTGGCAATTAGTTAGGTCTGTTAAGTCAGACGAAACGGTCCATATGCCCCCTCTCGATAGAGGCCCCGGATCGCCTCCCGCGTTCGTCAGTCTAGACAAGGCGGAGTCACTTGCCGCGAGTCTGGAGAAGCAATGCTCTCCGAATACAGCTAATACGAACACCTCACATATTAGATCGATCGAGTCATCGGTAGAGCTCGCGCTCGCGTCTCCACCGGCGGATACCCTAACACCCATCACGTTCGAAGAGGTTTCGGATGCCATCAAGCGTCTAAAACTTAGGAAGTCCCCAGGTCCCGATGGGATCAGGAACGAGGTTCTCAAGCTCCTTCCTGATCGTATCATAGCTCTACTGGTCTGCATCTTCAATGCGGCCATGTCCCAGGGTCATTTTCCAGCCGTCTGGAAAAAGGCCGTAGTGATAGGAATTCACAAGCCCGGCAAGAAGGCTACTCTTCCCGAGAGCTACCGCCCTATTAGTCTATTAGATACGTTAGGAAAACTGTACGAGCGGCTCCTTCTGAACCGCCTACAGGCCTCCATATCAGAGTTAGATCTGTTGCCACCTGAGCAGTTCGGATTTCGTGCCGAACACTCCTGCACAAATCAGATACACCGCCTCACGGAGTACATTTATTCCAAATTTAATGAGGATCCGGATCCTAATCTGTGCCCAGCGAATCCTAAACCGAAACGCTCAATAGCAGTCTTCTTCGATGTCGCCAAGGCCTTCGACAAGGTCTGGCACTCAGGGCTCGTCCACAAGTTAATACTTTTCCGCATTCCAGATAGATTAGTGCATATAATACGCGAGTATCTCTCCGATAGGTCCTTCCGCTACAGAGTGGAAGGAGAACTGTCTTCGTCCCATCCGATACGCTCAGGTGTGCCCCAAGGGTCCATTCTGGCACCCACGCTCTTTAATCTGTTCGTCAGTGACCTACCTCAACTCCGGGGGGTGGAGATAGGTTGCTATGCTGACGATACAGTTCTCTACGCTTCTGGATGGCATCTGAAGCGAGTCAGGGTACGCATCGGAAAAGCCGTTAGGACACTCGGTGAGTGGTTTCTCCGATGGCGTATAGGAGTCAATCCGTGTAAAAGCGCCGCGATAATTTTCGACCCGATTTCTAATAAATATGAACGTAAGATCCGTCCGATCAAACTGTATGGGTCAGTGATTCCTTGGGCCGATCAGGTTAAATACCTCGGAGTCACGTTGGATAGACGCCTCACGTTTAACCAACACACAAAGATAGTCAGAGATAGGGCCGCTATGGTCTTGGGTCGGTTACACCCGTTGATTTGTCACAAAAATAAGCTGTCCTTAAGACACAAGCTTACGCTTTACAAGACTTGTATTCGTCCGATTTTGACATATAGTGCACCCGTTTTCGCACATATGTCCAAAGCGAACTTTTTAACATTACAACGTATTCAGAACCGGTTCCTTCGTAAAGCCACCGGGGCTCCGCGATACGTCCGAAATGAGGATCTCCACAGGGACCTGGAGATGCCTTCTATCTGGGCGTATACTAAAACACTTACTGATAATTATTTCGATAAAGCCGAAAATCACTCTAGCCCGTTAGTGGTATCCGCCGCTAAATACAGAGTAGTACCGAAAGCACCGCGTTATAAAAGACGTCCGCGTCATATTTTTACCGATCCTATCGAAAAAATAACGGCAGCGAACGATCAGTACCAGCCTGTCTCTCAAAACAGAGCGTGTTCACGCCCACGCCCGCGTAACCACAGATCACGCCGTCGTGGTCTGGGGGTAAACTTCGCTCCCGCACACCAGACTAGGCCCCCCTCGGCAGCGGCTCAAGCCTAGGTTCGATCCCTCGGTGGGGAGCCCTTGAGTACGCTGCTCGCGCGATACAGTGACACACCCGTACATCACTGCTACAACACTACACACATCACCTCCACACACGTGCACGCTCACACGCTTACACATAAAGTGGATGGGTTTTTCTTTTTTTTCCCGTATCGAACTGTAATAGTTTAGAATCTTTTCCGATATAAAATACACATAGGAGTTGTTGAGATATGTATGCCTGGTACACATATATGTTTCAACAACTCTTATTTGTATGAATAGTTTAGCTCTAACTTAGGGTTAGGTTTGATAGGTCGCGAATTGCATGAACAGGCAACAGCCAAGCCGAGGTGTGCCGTGCACCCTTGAGCTGGTTGCCAAAAACAAAAATCGGCTGAGTGCCTTAAGCGCTCGCCTTAGTAGTCCGGTGAAGCTGTAAAGACCTTGCCAGGTCAATAGCATAGTCAGTTCGAGAAAAAAAAAAAAAAACTCTTTGGTCGTGTACCTCCAGGCACTGTCGCCCGTCAAGGAAACTGTAATAACTCAAAATTTTGCAAATTCACGGCGTTCACCTCCAAAACCCTCCTCTCCGCCCCTTACCCGGCACTCCGAGAACTGCCATCTTGTGTATAAATTATTGTAAATTATACATACACACACATACGTACTGATCTGATGGAGTTTTATGGAGCAGCGACTGTTTGCGCAGGAAAGTTGTATATCTAGACGTTACTGATGTAGATTATTTAAGATTTCTTTATTATAATGTTAACTTTTATGTAGACAACTGTAGTTCTATTCTCCTTCATATAAAAATATTTGGACATTTTTGTTAAATTAAATTAAATATTGGATTTTTTAGTTACAGTTTTGCGGGAACGTTGTTATGATAGTGAACGGGGCAAACTGTATATTATTATTTAACCATTTCAAAATTAAATTTAATTTTAATAATAATACCAACATGCTTCATTAATTTTGATGCTTGAATTGATTAACTAGCCTCTGCCCGCGACTTCGTCCGCGTGGAATAGTTACTTTGGGCTAACGCTAATACGTAGAGGAAGTTCTGAAAAAGATAAAAACCCGATTTTGAAACATTCTTCAGTTGTGCTCCGCTGCTGTTGGTCTTAGTGTAATGATATATAGTCTATAGCCTTTCTGTATAAAGGAGCTATCCAACATTGAAATAATTTTTCTAATCAGACCAGTAGTTCTTGGGATGAGCTCGTTCAACCAAACAAACTCTTCTTTCTAATATTAGTATATATCTTTATTGTAAGTTGTTAACTGACTATAATAATATGGCGATGAAAAGAAGATAACGTTATATTGTATTTATCCAATTTATTTCTTAATTTGAAGAAAAAGGAGTCGTCTTGCTCGTCTCGAGTAAATTACATTTTAATTAAACTAAAAAATCTACCTTCCACAATAAGATACCGTGTTCCAGTTCGAAATATGTTTTGGCAAGATGCACTGATACACGAGACCATACTATGATTGCCCTCAGGACTACGGTTCTTACGTCGTTGGTGGCATATAGTTATAGACTTCAACGACCACTTAACTTCAAGTAAACTTCACGTCTGTTTGTCACGTCACAACATTAAAAAAATGTATTCGCTTTAGTCCGTATTTTCGTAACTTTTACGCCCTCAATTCTCGCTTAGTGGTTTTACTATGTTAATTAAGAATTTATAAAAGAAAATAATATGACAATCAAATAACTGCTTTAGTAAGTTTTTGCGGTAAATTCTACAGTATCTGTAACCTTTTAAGATAAATTTTCGCGTTCTTATCATCGCCTCGCCGCCAGCCGCCCGCTCTGCCGAGCTCAGACAAGAAGCGCGCCACACTCACGCCCTTTGAATAAATTATTATAATTTCCATACACACTCATTCTGATTTGATACCATTTTATGTGAACCGAGAATTACCTTTCTACTTTCCTTGTGATACTCGATGTGTATTACATTCAATATGTACGTGTAAACGGAATATTATAGACAGATACTCAGTTTATTAGAAAGTAAGTACTGTATATACGAGAATATTGTTATAAATTTCATATGATACTAACTCCTTGTGAAAATGACTTTTTTGTTTCACTGCAACTACATCTCTTATCTTTTTTTATATCATAGGAGGCAAATGGACAGTTGGGTCACCTGATGTTAAGTGATTACCACCGCCCATAGACGCTTGCAACACCAAGGGAGTTGTGTTGCCAATCTGTGTTTGAGGGAGAGGGAGTAGGGGAAGATCGCGGGCGAGCTGACCCATTCATGCTGAAACCAGTAATAGCTATTATTTTATATCATCGTATGGCTAAGTAGAATATTCATCCATTATTATCGTCGATTGATTGATTTTGTTCCTGCGAGTTTAAATTTATGTGGAACAGTGCATCGGCCAAACATTTGTTACTCTTTAGCACCACCCGGGGAACACGAGCAGGGGAATGAGTGGTACACTTCCTGCGGACGCGAGTAACATCAGCTCCCCTCATGGATGAATTATGACTTTCATTTCTTTAATTACTATTTTTATCATTACTCCTTAGTCTCTACGGATAAGTATAATGTTATTTAATCCAAATAATAACCCATAAAGACTTGCTAGTAAAATTGTCGTCAAAATTTGTTTAGCCATTTCGGAGAGTAGCTTCAATAAGCCACAGCCATTACCATTTTATATATATGGAATAGATAAGTATATATTATTATTACTATTATTTACATGTGTACCCTCAAAAGCGAAGTACCTCTCACAACAAATATAACTCGACGACTCTCAAGCAAAGCGTTTAAAGTGTGTTTCTGCTGCTACTTTACTTTAATTGTAATTAGAGTAACGTGGGTAGCTGCGAATTGTCTGAGATGAAAGATTAATATTTATATTGCACATGAATCGTCTGGAACACTGTATTAAATATAAAATACAGAAAATCATTTTATCCTTCAAACTAAAACAACTGTAATAATCAACACTGACTCATATTACATTAATCATTCTCTCTTTAGCTATTTACAAAACGACGATGGCGTTGCTCGACATAGTTTTAAAGCCCTGTAATGTGCTCGAGTTTTCAGTGAAAGAGGAATTGTCCAATATCTGCTAAGCTAGTAACAAGCTGCATTTGAAAATCTATTGCTAAACACATATAAGGCTTACACTTGAAAGGTAGTCCTCCTCTTATTTTACCTTATTTATCTTAGGCCACATCTTCACTGAACATATAAAGTATAAAAATAAATTTTAGTCACGTGATCTCAACTTTCAAGCTGAAATGTGTAAAAAAGAATTCAACAGTCATATACATTCCCTGAAATGATTCAAATGACGTGGATTTGCCCTCGCTAACAAGCGTCTCGGTGTATTTGCTTAAAAAAGCCACCCTCAAACAAAGGGCATACACGTAATTCTTAAAGAGATAATCCTTGGATAAAGCCTCCTATTTATTTTTACGTGGCCACTACACTAGCGTTTACTGACAATTTTATTTTTTGTTTTTTACAAAATTCTATTAATGTTCTAAAGTAGTGAAACTCATTTGACATTGTTAACGAAATCTTATACACATTATTAAACTTTTTTCTATTTTCCTTCAGTTCCATGGTTCATAACATTAATAATACAGCATCTCGTAAATACGAATTCTGCCAGTTTCAACTCAGTTATATTAGAGCCATGGTGATGTTTCAATATACTTAAGTGTTTTGGATATATCATAATTGGGTTGACAGTAATTGAGAGATATGGATGTACGAGTATTCACAGGTAATTTAGTTTACACTGTTTACAATTAGCGTTCTTTTCATATATCAGAGAGTTATAGGCTGACTTTTTTTATTAATTATTTGAAATCTAATCAGTGTTATATGCAGAACAATTAAAATGACTATTACTTTTCGAGGTCACATTAAGAAGTACAGTAAAGTTTCATCAACAAACGACAAGGAAAAACCAGATGCGAAATATTTCTTTTTTACTTTAAAAACATACATTTAAACATTATATAGGCTGTACCACTCACAATCAAGTTGTATTATATTACATCTCATAGTTTTAAGAAATTTAGCGTTTTGCTAAAAAAAAACGCAGCATATCTAAAAATCGACACATCATACATACACTCGAACAAAATTACCCTCTTTCTATATAGTTATTCAAAATCAATATAGTACGACAGTTTGTGTTAACTGCGTTTTTGACGGGATTTTAATCTGTACGTAGTGGCTTTTATGATTAATTCATAATCTTATGTTATTTATCGTGGATGGAAAATAATACCACGGAACATTAATTCTGAGATGTCACAAAAAACTCCCAGCAAAGTTCTAACGAGGGAGCCACTACCTTGTTTAAACATTGAAATTATCGCAAGAAACATGTAATCTACTCATTATTGGCAGTAGTTATCTAGAGGATTGGTTGCCAAAAATAAAGTTAAATTAAGAAAGTTTGTGCTATTTCACCAAATAAATGTATATACGTTAATGTTATAGTTGGGTAGTGTTTTTATTTTTGACTAAATCATGAGCTTCACGTTTGATGGACACACAGTTACAAGTTAATCTCAAAGCGGCGTCGGGTGAGTGCACGTTGCCGAAACTGGGAATCCTTAAAAATTGCTGTTCCGTGTCCTATGTACAGACCGGCGCCGCCGCGCGTCGGTTTTGTCGCATTATTATTAGCGAGCGCCGTAGAAAAATTAATATTTCTCGGTTAGGAAGTTTTTTGCGAGGGGCGACAAAAGTTTAATCGCGTTCATTAGTAAGAATTACTGAGCGCCATTATTAATACTTACCTTTCAGTCCTTAAGAGTCGCGAGATATTATTTCCAAAATTTATTTAATAAAAAAGTAATGCGAACCATTTCTTTATGATTATCATTTTTCCCAGACCTATGAGTTTGTACTTAGAAAAATTCCCAAGTATCTAAGTGGCATTATTATAAACTTAATGTAGTCTAATCCTTACTAATATTATAAATTGAAATATGAGTTCGTTTGTTTGTCACGGTTTAACTATTCTCAACCGATCAGCATGAAATTTTGCATACACGTTGTAAGGAGTAGGGATAGTGAAAGGGTCACTTTTATCCAGAAAATAAAACTACTCTTAGCGAGGTATATGTTAAATCCTGTATTAACAGAAAGAAGAAAGAAAGAAAAATTATTTATTGTTGGAAAACATCGAAATCAACAAGATAGATAAAGTTAACATATACATTGCTTATTAAAATCCAACAATGACACCCCCTTTCAGCTACATACTGCAGTACTACTGGGTGGTACTGCAGAGCTGATTTTCAATGGGGGTTAACACAAGTGAAGTCACGAGGAAGGATTAGTATAAAATACCCCCACTTCTCTAGTTTGGTTTAATTTGAAAATAGAAGAAAATATGTTCTTTCGTTTAGAGAAAAACAATCAAATAAAGAAAAATGTTGGACAATTCATTCGCTACTGCTTTATATGGCTTATAAATATATTAGCGGGACCGGAGGACATTGATAATAAAAAAAACCTTGACAAATAATATACCTAAACCTTCCTCATGATTCACTTTATCTACTGGTGAAAGCCGCATGAAAATCCGTTAAGTAGTTATTATTGAGTTAATCGCGAACAGACAGCCGGACAGATACACACGTGGCAGAGGACTTAAGATGGAATTCTTAATGAGTTTCTTGTTATTAGTCATCAGATCGACTTCCAATATATTACCAATGATGTAAATAGTTATATAAAATATACTTTTACTATTACTATTAATATACTATATATTGTCTATACATAAGTGTTTGTCTGTCCGTGTGGAAGCAGTAAACGTCGCGGTCGCAGGGGCTAGTTTAGTGTTCACAGTAAAATTGAGGTGGCCGTTTCATTTTTAGGACATCCGTTTGGTTCAAGTCATTGTAATAAAGCGATCATATCGTTGTTGATTTTGGTTTTAAGAGAAAAGAAAAAAAACCTTTAAGTGCATTAAAAGTGATGATATCAATAACGTCAATGTCTGAGTTATATTATATGTAGACACTGGGAACCGGATACAAACACGTTTGTATATTCAGACAACAGAAAAAAAATTAAGACAGCATAATATTTCAACGTATTTCAATATTGCAAAGCAATTTATTGTCTTAATGTGTTAACTTTTGGTTGAATTTCAGTTCGCCCTTTTAGTATTTTATTGTTAACATATTGATGAAGACTATAGGCTAAATAACACCGTGCTAAGGCTCTTAGGAGCGCAGCAATTGTCACTGTAATTGTGGGTTAAAAACTATGCAATTTCAGAACAAAGTAATAAAATTATAGGGCCATGTGAAAAAATTAACACGGTAGAATCCACTGGACACAACTAGTGAATGTATAATGATTAGGTACAATCAAATACTACTGACTATTTGTAGAGTAAAATGTTACGATGTACTAAGAAAGGATTTATCGAAAAATCTGGAAGCGCTCTTAACTTGCCCGCGTTAATTTTGGATGTTTTATTGCAAGTTTCATAGCTCGCTACGAATAAACGTCACCCCTCATTCCGACTTTCGTGGGTAAGTGCCCGTAAACTCGACGTGATGTTTACCTAGCAGCGTGCTCACTGCTCGGTGCGCACTCTCTAGCTAAGAGACCTGTCTTGCTCTTATAGACCGCCTTCAAGTTGTGTTTTTCTTTAACTCTCAGATGCAAGATCACGTGCATTTGCTAAGAGAAAAAATAAAAAAATAAAAATGAAGTTTCCACTCGTTCAGTATTGAAGTTAAGCCGAAAAAGAAGCTCGCATGTAGCGGCATAACGTTATTTACTTACGTGACGACTTCTACCAGTCAATTCGCACCGCAAGCCGCGATAAGGAACTTCGATACCATAACAATAATGTACATTTAAGATGGAATTTACCTGTTTGTGAACATTTCATAAGTGGGGTTATATTAACCGCTTTTGTTAAAACTATCGGATTGGTTAGTTCACAGCGCCATCTATAGTGTGAGCTCGTATTTTTCCCGTTTTATTGTATTCGAGGGTACGTAATGTTGATGCTCGTTAAATTTTTACACCTTCCCATTAAATTCGACACGCGGACTGTACCTCATTACTTTCGACCGTTACTTTTATTATTTCTATGAAAATATTAACAATAATGTATATCTTTATTAATTTAGATATTTTATGTTACTAAGCTATTGGTAATACACATTAAATATACAATAACTATTGGGTGTCCAGCGAGCGATATTCCACTATAACAAGAGCTACAAATTTTTTTTCTTCACATTGTATACTATAAGTATACAATATTACAATATCACATGATATATATTATATTCCGAACTAACCGGACCGGCGGATCTTGTCCCGCCCTGATAATAAGAAAATCCTTGACAAATTATATACCTAAACCTTCCTCATGAATCACTATATCTACTGGTGAAAACCGCATGAAAATTCATTCAGTAGTTTTTGAGTTTATCGCGAACAGACAGACACACAGACAGACGTGGCAGAGGACTTTGTATTATAATAAGCAGTGATGGTAATAACTATTTTATGTCTTTTTTTATGTCATAACTGGCAAACGAACTTGTGGGTCACCTGATATTAAGTGATCACCACCGTCCATGGACACTAACAACACCGGAGGAGTCGAAAGTGCATTGCCAGCCTGTGTTTGGGAGAAAGGGAGTGAGGGGGGGAGAGGAGAGAGGAAGGGAGGTGATCCTCCGGCGCTCTCACTGACCGAACGAAACGCAACAATGGCAAGCACTGTTACTTCACCACAGTTTTCTATGTGTCGGGTGGTAGTACCCCGGACGAGCCGACCCATTCACGCTGAAACCAATAATAATTTCAGCGTGGCTCTACCACTCTAAAAACTTAACTGTGTCAAGTATTGTATAAAATATTTTCGATTGGATAAACGCAAAGTATGACGAATAGATACATATAAAGGACTGGACTCATCGACAGTATCAAAAAAATAATTATTTCCAATTTTTTTAATTCATAACGCTTCATAGAATGTAGCATAACATAACACTACATAGCTACAAAGAAAGAAAATCGACTGACAAACAGAGACAAAAAACCTAATGGTCTGATGTATTTTCGTATATTTAAATGTAAATTGAAAAACATAATTACAATAGAATACAATCTATATCACTCGGGGGAAGCGAAGCTTTCATTCAATGAAAGAATTCTAAGAATCAATTCAGTAGTAATCTCCTACAAACAAGCGACCTTTATGTAACCTTTACGTATAAAATTTCGTTATGCTAAAATGCTTGATCTTTTTCTTTGTATTTATGAGATTATAAATTCTTAATTATAGTTGTTACCGGTAGGCGATCATGTTGTCGAGATTTAGATGTATTTCATTTGTAGAACAATTTTTTTATATGTTCTTCGTTAATTTCTCACATAAAAACATAATCACTGATTTTTTTTAAGGATTTTATTATCATGACTTATTAATGTCTGGAGTAGGACTATGTCTTTTCACGGAATCTATATCTATATCTATACTAATATATAAAGCTGAAGAGTTTGTTTGTTTGTTTGTTTGTTGGGTTGAACGCTATGATCTCAGGAACTACCAGTCCGATTTGAGAAAGTCTTTCGGTTTTAGATAGCTCATTTATCGAGGAAGGCTATAGGCTATATATCATCACGCTAAGACCAATAGAAGCAGAGCACCAATGAAGAATGTTTCAAAATCGGGCACTTTTTTTGCTTTTGAGCGATTACGTTATTATTATATACGTTGCCATGGTAACGTAGTAAGTAGTAGTAATAATATTCGTCCAATAGGACAGGCGAAGGAATTAATCCATACTGCCAAATCTGAAGTTATGTGGTAAGTATCAAAGCTAACATTTTCAAAGTTTTTTTTTCCTATTCAAATAGTTCATAGGCGAAGGAATTAATCCATACTGCCAATTCTGAAGTTATGTGGTAAGTATCAACGCTAACATTTTCAAAGTTTATTTTGTTTTCGTATTCAAAAAGTTTATACTACTTTTATTTCCAATTTTTTATTTGTTCTATATTACGTATTATAAAAATAAAGTTTGTGTATGTACAATTAAAATAACAACTTTTTGGTGAATGGATATGGCTACAAATGACCAAAAAAAACTTTTTTTATACTTTGTCTATATTTTTATATTATTATATTTTGTCTGTTTGTTTGTTTGTCCTGGGTAATCTCCAAAACGACTGGACCTATTTTAATGGGAATTTTACTTTTTACTGCCAGATAACCGAAATTATAGCGGTTGACATATTCTACTTTATTTGTCCGCGGCTTCGTCCGCATTACTTTGGGCCGATTTTCACGGGGTATTTACTGGTAGATAACAAACCTTATAAAACTAATTAATAATCTCAGGAACTACCAGTCCGATTTGAGAAAATCCTTCGGTTTTAAATAACTCATTTATCGAGGAAGGCTACAGGCTATATATCATCACGCTAAGACCAATAGAAGCAGAGCACCAATGAAGAACGTTTCAAAATCGGGCACTTTTTTCCTTTTGAGAGATTTCGTTAGTAGTAGTAATAATATTCGTTCAATAGGACAGGCGAAGGAATTAATCCATACTGCCAATTCTGAAGTTATGTGGTAAGTATCAAAGCTAACATTTTCAAAGTTTTTTTTTCCTATTCAAATAGTTCATAGGCGAAGGAATTAATCCATACTGCCAATTCTGAAGTTATGTGGTAAGTATCAACGCTAACATTTTCAAAGTTTATTTTGTTTTCCTATTCAAATAGTTCATAGGCGAAGGAATTAATCCATACTGCCAATTCTGAAGTTATGTGGTAAGTATCAACGCTAACATTTTCAAAGTTTATTTTGTTTTCGTATTCAAAATTTTATACTACTTTTATTTCCAATTTTTTATTTGTTCTATATTACGTATTATAAAAATAAAGTTTATGTATGTACAATTAAAATAACAACTTTTTGATGAATAGCTAAGGCTACAAATGAACAAAAAAAAATTTCTTTATACTTTGTCTATATTTTTATATTAGTATATTTCTCTGTTTGTTGCG